>ML787016.1:30177-47097 GCA_009831015.1 Picea engelmannii
ACAGTATGCATAGAGCACTTACAATCCTTCAATCACATAGATATAACACTTAGCCTTTCGTAACTCTCTATATCTATATTCACTACATCGCCTTAGCATCTATTTATACTTTACAAAATAGGCCTAAACATGGGTAAACCCATCGTCCACCACTCCACCAAACAAGCCCATCAACAACTCAGTTCCAACAAATGATTAAGTTGGCTTAGGAAATAGTCCAACATGGCCAATGTAGGGTGGCGACATTTTAAAGCATGGTCGATTGTAGCTTTGCCTTATGGACCCACCTCCAAATTTTTCTAGAAGTATCTACAACTGATGATCAAGTTTGCATAGCTAAGGTTAAGGTCACCCAACAAAAGTGTAACCTAGCTTCTTTGCCTCGTGGGGAGTGCATTGTTGTGATGTTATCAATTGCATTGAAGATGAAAGAACTCATTGTAGCCTGGGATGAGAAACAAATTATATGAGTAATCATCACTTATGCAGTCGATAAGTCATTGATATTGTTCACACAACTGTCAAATGCGCAGGTTTTTGTTGTCCCCCTAATTGAGAAAATCAATACAATGGACCTGACAACTCCTCAGGTCACAACAATCGAGGATGATGGGACTGTTCACATTACCCAATACCTTCAGGGATACCTTAATGAACCTGAGTGACAATTCAAAGATTTTTTTCAAGAACTTAAGACCATAGCTTCTTCCGTTGAGATGGTCATTCCATAAGGCAGTTAGTTAGAGGATGAGCCAAGTAATAGTGGTGGGGGCCTATTGGCACCCAAAGTTTTGGGTTAATATCACAAGCATGCACACACAAAGTTGTGCATGATTATTCTAGTTTTGTATGTGCCCAAGACTATGCATGAGGATGGAAAAGAAGTGCCTGCTAGATCGAGTCTTGAAAAGTTTTGTTAATGCATGCTAAATTCCAGTCCTACCAATGCGAGTCGGTTTGGGTTTTCGATGCACATCGAAAATCAAGAATACTCATGGCAGAATCAAGAAAGGAATCATCAAGAAATCTCCCCGAATGATTATTTCTAGTAACATAAGGGAACATGGATGATCCAGATGGATTTCGGTGGCCTCCCACCTATTCCAACTGGATCATTTTTGTAGTTTTCCAGTTTGACAGTTTTTCCTAGTTTTCGGGTCCCTGACTTCCGAGGCCATTTTGAGGCCCTAAACAACGTTTTCAGGGCTCGCCATAGTCATATCGCAAACAGAGTTAGAGTTTGATGGAAACAAGTGTAGTCCTCAGATAGACCTTTGCAAAGGGCTATCGTGTGTCTAAAATGGAGATCGTATGAAACAATTATGACCCCGGGAAGTTGATGTACTAACTTACCCCAATGGGGCCCACATGAATTTTGGCGCTTCATCTCCTAGGGTTATGTTTTTGGATTTCTAAGGTTTTTGGAATTCATGTTTATTGTAAAAAGGACTTTAGAGCCTCATTGTACTCATCTTATTGTGAATGAGCGCAACCGTCACATATCTTCTCAGAGATAAGCCGCTACCATTCCAACAAGCTTGTTTCTGCTGCATTTTACAGTTTCATCTTATTCCCTTTTTGAATAGATACCAATTTTACTGTAGATATGTTATTCTGTGTTAAACATATTTTAATAATAATATGTATTCATTTAGTTCTTCTCATAAAATCTGGATCAGTGGTATCAAAGTGGTCTATTCCTTGTTGTTCTTAATGCATGTCCCCAGCGAGGTCATGGTACAAAGAAGTGGGTCTCGAGCTTGTTTCTCTTGAGGAAAAAATCTCTCGCATGCCCAAGAAACCTATCATGGTGGGAGAAAATAAATACGATGGGATAGGATATCCTTTCAAAATGTTGCTCGAGGAAGACCTCACACAACAGAGGAACGAGATGATGGATAGTTTTGCACAAATCCTTCGGCGGCTACCAACAGGCGACACATCTTCCTCAAACAAAGGCACCGCCCCCTTCAAGGTACAAATAAAATTTGATATTCCTATATTTTAAGGTCATATAGACACAGATGCTATAGACAAATGGTTGAATCTACTAGAAGTGTATTTCTTTGTCCATAACTTCTCGAATAGAGAAAATATTACTTTTGTGCTCCTCAAAATTGTTCCCCATGTCAAAGATTGGTGGGAAACTTTCTGTGAACAAAAGGAAATAGAGGAACCCTCATTATTTATAGTCGCAGCCACCTGGGACTCCTTTAGGGATTCTATTAAGGAACAATACTACCATGTTGGAAGTTATGACGACCTTTATACAAAATGGACCACACTGCGGCAGGAAAGAGACCAAGCAATGTCTGAGTTCACAAATATCTTCCACACCTTGCACACCAATTTGGGTATCAAAGATTCTGAGTGACATCTAGTGCTCGAGTATCATGACAGTCTACATAGATACATCTAGGCTGAAATGGATTTTTCGGACATCTCATCCTTAGGTGCGGCCTACTGATATTCCGTCAAAATCGAGCAGAAGCTTAAACAAAAGACACGACAATTTGGGTCTGGGAACCCCTCACAACAAAAGAAAGGAAAGGGAAGTCCCACACCGCCGAAAAAAGGACAGAGAAAATATGGACGACCTCAAGACAACCATTCCAAGACATAAGAAAAGAAGGACACCAAAAAGACAAAGAAATATACCAGGAAGTGGTGCGACTTCCATAAGAGCCCCTAGCATAACATTGTTGACTACCGCTCAAAGAAGTCAACGGTGGCTGAGATGAAAGCCTCTGAGTCAGATGCAGGTTTCGACTCTAAGTCAGAACCAGAAAGGGGAGACAGATCATTGATGCGGAACCCAGTGCTACTGTTGCTACCACTAAGCTCCAACCTGGTGAACTAGACAATCCAGAAGAAGGTGAGCACCTTTTTCATTCACATATGTGGGTGAAGGGTACCCCACTGAAATTCATTATTGATAGCGATAGCCAGAAGAACCTCATCTCAGCTGAGGTCATCAAGTGTCTATACCTTTCGACAACGCTGCACCGACAACCCTACACCATTGTATGGATCCTCCAAGGAAGCGATATCCATGTCAGCCAACAATGTCGCCTATCGTAGGACATCAATCCCATCAAAGACGAGGTATTGTGTGATGTTGCTCCTCTTGAAGTTTGTAATTTTATTTTGGGTCAACCGTATTTATGGAAGCGTCATGTTGTATATGAGTCTAGGCCTTGCATTGTTATTATTACTTTGAACAAGAAATTGTATAGGATACCCAAGGCAGTCCCACCTAGTGTTATTTCCTTGATCTTTGCCAAGCAATGCAAGAAGGCAATCTCTCAAATCGGGAAATTTGTCTTCTTCATGAATCACTCTCAAATTGAGAGAAATATCGCAGCCACATCCAGGGCCTCCACAGCCAACCTCTCCACATAGTAGAATAAAATGGAGAAGGTTGTGGAAGCATACTTAGATATATTCTCCTCACCTACCGGGGTACCTCTCCATTGTCAAGTCAAGCATCCAATCGATCTGACCCCCTTTGCACCACTGCCCAATGGTCTAGTCTACTACTACTCTCTATTATAGAATGAGGAGATCAAGTGACAGATCCAAGAACTACTCCACAAGGGGTACATCCCTCCCAACACATAGTTTTGTGGGAGCCCAATTGTGTTGGTATAAAAGAAAGTAGGAACATGAAGACTCTGCATTGATTATAGGGCCCTAAATAAAATCACAGTCAGGAAACGATACCTAATTCCCCGAATCGATGACCTCCTTGATCAACTCACAAGGGCCAAATACTTCAACAATATTGATCTGAAGTCTGGCTACCACCAAGGCCCAATATAATAGACAAATGTATGGAAGACCACCTTCAAGTCAAAAGAAGGTCTTTTTGAATGGTTGGTCATTCCCTTTGGTTTGACAAATGCTCCAACAACTTTCATGAGGATGATAGATGATATCCTACGACCATTTACCAATATTTTTTTAGTGGTGTATCTAGATGACACCCTCATCTACAACAAGACTTGGGCAAAACACTTGCAACATATTTAGCAGGTTTTGCACAACCTGCAGAAGCACAAGCTATATGCCAACTTGGAAAAGTTCTCCTTCAGCATGGAAAGGTTCCACTACCTTTCCTACATCATTGATCAACATGGTGTACATGTGGATCCAACCAAGATATAGGTCAGTCGTGATTGGCCAGCCCCAACCACACTCATTGAGCTTCGAAGATTTTTGGGCCTCGCCAATTTCTACTGCAGGTTCATGTTGGGATTCTCCCATATTTCTTGGGCCCTCATCCCAGTAACCAGGGGTGGTGGTAAGGAAATATTTGTGTGGGGCCCATCCCAACAACAAGCATTCGATGATTTGAAACAATGCTTGTGCTCAACCCAGTACTTTCATTACTGGACCTACAACAACTCTTAGAGATCGAGACAGATTCTTCAAACTATGTTGTGGGCATCGTTCTCACTCAGTACGACCACCCCGTGGCCTATCATAGTGAGACACTATCAGATGTTGTCTATAAGTACCCTACTTATGACAAAGAAATGTACTCCATTGTGCAATTCTGTTTCCAGTGGAGACATTACATTGTTGGGAAGGAGAAATTCATCCACACTGATCATAAGCCAGTGCAGTTCATGTAGACACAAGGAAAATTGTAGAATGATTACTATCAAAAGTGGTCCACATACTTGCAACAATTACACCTCAACATCAAGTATAAAATAGGAAGTACCATCTGAGTCATTGATTCCCTCAGTCAACCTCCAGTTGTGGCACTCACCATGATGATAGACTCTTGCATCCATGAGACCTCTAGATGGCCCCAACTCTAGGAGACAGAACCAGACTTCGCCACCACCTACCAAATGTTGGGTGAAAACTCAATTGTCACCAATTTCCATATTGAGGATGGGTTGTTGTGTTGTCTTGGTCATATCTATGTTCCATCAAGCGAGGGAGTGAAGATTATATGGGAAGCCCATTACAGTCAGGTGGCAGGACACTTCAACATCGAAACGACAGTGGTAATGTTGTAGAAACATATCTACTTGTTGAAACTTCAACAAGATGTCTGCAATTATATCAGGTCCTGCACTTCCTGCACTATTGCCAAACCAACCACTAAGAAACAGGGTGTGTACATCTCTCTTCCTACTCCTGAAAATCCATGGGAATCCATGTCAATAGAATACATGTCAGGACTCCCATCCACCAAGAGGGGAAATGACTGTGTTTTTGTGGTTGTTGATCGCTTTTCTAAGATGGCGATTATGGCCGCCTGCTAGAAGAGCATCACAACAGAGGCCACTGCCAAGCTCTTCTTTGAACAAGTCTGGGTACATTTTGAATCCCACAAACGATTGTCTCAGATCAGGATAGTCAGTTTTTCAGCACATTATGGTCGAGCCTCTTGTCACTACTGGACACCAAGCTCACCAAATCCATGGCCTTCCACCCCGAGAAAAATGTCAAACCAAGGTCGTAAATCGAATGATCATGCATATCATGCGCATGTACAATTCCAAACACCCCCTCACATGGGATGAGAGTCTTCCCTGTGTTCAACATAGCTACAATTGAGCCCTACATAGCTCAATCAACCATAGTCCTTTTCAGGTGGGCTTGGGATTCCAATCATTGGGTCCCATGGATATGGCACTACCCCTTGCGGCCACCTCGGTCGAATCATCACCTGCTCCAACTAAAGATGAAAAATCCACCCAGTTCATTGAGCAGATCCAACACATCCACCAACAGGTTCAGGATATTTTACAAAAGTCCAATGCCAAGTACAAGAAGTGCCATGATCAACACTGGGTGCCACATAAATTTCAAGTGGGAGACAAAGTTTTTTTGCACTTGCAGAAAGAACGCCTTATAGGGCCCCATCAGAAGCTCTTCCCACTCCATTATGGACTGTACACAATCACCAAGGTTGTGGGTGACAATTCTTTTGAGCTTAACATTCCTCCTTTCCTTGGCCTTCACCCAGTGTTCAACATGGATCTCCTTCGGCCTTATTTCCCACCATTATTGGACACCTCATAGATAACAGAACATTTGAAACCAATAGAGCTCAACCCTAAATACATACAATAGGAATCTAGTGATCAGATTGTGGACACAAGTCAAGGGAACTTGTCAGCAAAGGATCTAGCTTTATCGAGTTGTCAAAGCAGGGAAGCTCCTCCACCAAGGCAAGTGGCTCACCCGAGGCCAAATTCAGTAGAAGTTTCCTCATATGATGGGGGAAGTCAACACAATGGAGACCATTTCTTCTTAAGGGGGGAGGATTGATCCAGATGGATTTCGGTGGCCTCCCACCTATTCCAACTGGCTCATTTTGGCAGTTTTTCCTAGTTTTTGGGTCCCTAACTTTTGGGGCCATTTTGAGGCCCTAAACAACGTTTTCACGGATAGACACAATCAAAATATAGTGACGATCATATTCTGATAGAAAAATGTATAGTCCTCGGATAGGCCTTTCCAACCAGCTATCGTGTTCCTAAAACGAAGATCGTATGCAAAAGTTATGACCTCAAGAAGTTAATGTACTAACTTACCCCAACGGGGCCCACATGAATTTTGGTGCTTCATCTCCTAGGGTCAGGTTTTTGGATGTCTATAGTTTTTGGAATTCTTGTTTATTTTCAAAATACCTTCAGAGCCTCATTGTACTCATATTATTGTGAATGAGCGCGGTCGTCACATCTCTTCTAAGATATAATCCGCTACCATTCTAGCAAGCTTGTTTTCTGCTGCATTTTATAGTTTTAGTGATCCGAATTATTTTCGGTACGAAATGAGAGCGAATATATAATAAATAATTGTACAGAGATATCTCAGATATCCAATATTACAATAGAAATGTATCATAGATGCAACCATAAACACATATATGCAGTAATACACAATTTTCTATTAATGAGCGAAAATGTACAAAGACTGTAAAATACAGAGTGAAATACTCGCTAGAATGGTGGCAACTTATCTCTGAGAAGAGATGGGATGGATACTCACATCCATGAGAAGACGATTTTACAATGAGGCTCCAAAAGACTTTTTATCATAAAGAAAATCCAAAACCCTAACCTCGGAAGATAAAAAGCCAACAGTTTGGTGGACCTCGTTTTGGGTAGTTTGGTGTATCAACTTCTCGGGGGTGTAACTTTGGCATACAATCTCTGTTTTGGGTGCAAGATAGCTCATTGGAAAGGTATCATCGAGGATATTCAATTAGGGGGATCAATCAGAGCCTTTAAATAACATTGAGAATCTTGATCCCAAAAAATCTTCATTTAGGCCCTCAAAATGGCCCCGGAAGTTAAAAACTGCTAAAAATAGTAAATTACCAAAATTACCAGAAAATTGTTTTGAGCCAGTAGGAAAAGGTGGGTGGCCAATGATATCCACCTGGATCAATCCTCCCTCCTTAGGAATAAATGGTCTCCATTTCGTTGAGTGCCCGGGGGAGAGAGAAAAGTGTTTGTTGAATCTGCATCTTGATGAGCCACTTGTCTTGTTGGAGAAGTTGTGTTGCTTAGCTTGTTGAAGGTTGTCACGAACCTGTGGCTGGAAGGGTTGGACCTTTTTAACCAGTCTGGCTACATGAGATTCCTATGTGCAGAAGGAATATTTACACTTTGTTGCAATCTTGTCGAACTTATTTTGTTGGATAGAAGGTGCTTGGGTCGAGGCTATAGTGGTTGCAATATCCTTTTGTTCACCTTTTGAACAGATTGTGAAGAAGCTGAATTTTGTAGTATGAGATACTACATTTTGACACTGTTTAGGTGGAATAGTATTCGAGACTACCTTTGGTATTCTATAGAGATGACCCCCCAGAGAAACAATGGCACTACGAGGTTGAGACTCATAAACAAGATGGCACTTCCACATATATGGTTGGCCCAAGAGAACACCATAGACATCCAGTGGGGAAACATCACATAATACCTCATCCTTGAAGGGCTGGATGTCGTATGGAAATCGACACTTTGGCTGACACATAGATCTCATCCCTAGCGAAGCCACCCGATGTTGTATGGTTGCGGGTGTGGTGTTGTCGACAATCCCAACTATTTGACGACCTCTACTAAGATGAGGTTCTTTTGGCTTCTGCTATCAACAATAAAATGCAGCGGGGTCACCTTCACCCACATATTTGAATGAAAAAGGCGCTCCCCATATTTAGGATCTGTTGGTTCTTCTGGTTGAATTGTTGTGTTTGCGACAATAGCAGTGGGGTCTGTGTCGATGATTTGTCTTTTACCAATATTTTCATAATCATATTCTGAATCAACGTTCATCTCCTTGTCTTTGATCTCGATCACCAATAACTATTTTGAGAGACATTCATCAGTGTTGTGCCAGGGTATTTTGTGGAAATCACACCATTTTCTGGTGTCCTTCTTTGTCTTTCCATGACCCTTCTTTTCCTGTGGCTTGGACTGGTTTTCGAGAGACTGTTGTTAGGGTCGTCTTTATCATACTTTGGTTGTTGCAGATTTGCAAAACCAAACTCTCATTTGTTCTGGTGCTTTAATTTCTTCTTGATTTTAACAACATATTGATAAGCAACACTAAGTGATGAGATGTCCAGAAAATCCATTTCAGTTTGGATGTATCTGTGTAGAGCCCCATGGTATTTCAAAACCAGATGTCATTCGGAGTCTTTGATACCCAGCTTGGTGCGCAAGGTATGGAAGGTATTAGTGAAATCCAACACTTCTTGGCCCCTCTCTTGCCATAGTGTGGTCCATCTCATATACTGGTCCTCATAGTTTCCAACAGGGTAATACTGTTCCTTTACCGTGTCCACAAAAAAATCCCAAGTGGGATCGGACCCATATATTCCAGACTCTTCTATGGAAATTTTCTCCCAATAAGTTTCCCACCAATGTTTGACATGGGGGAGATATTTAAGGAGTGCGAAGGTGATCTTTTCCCTGTCGGAAAAATGGTGAACAAAGAAATAACCTTCTAGCAGATTTAACCATTTGTCTAGGGCATCCGCATCTATCTGACCTTCAAATACGAGAATATCAAAATTAACCTGTACCTTGAAAGGAGAGGTGCTTCCAAAGTGGTTTTTTTATGAATATGCACCTTTTTCTATCGACAGGCGTTGAAGGATGTGGGAAAAATTCTCTATCATTTCGTCCCTCTGTCACGTGAGAGCTTGCTCAAGCAATAGATTGATAGAATCGCTTGTTCTATCATTTTTATTTTCTTCCACCATGGAGGGTTTCTAAGGCGTGCGAGAGAGATTGTATTCAAGAGAGACAAGCTCAAGACTCAACTTGCTATACTCAGACCTCGTCGGGGACATGCACTGAAACAAACGATCAAGAGAAGCTTGCTCTGATACCACTGACCCAGATTATTTTCGGCATGAAATGAGAGCAAAGATATAATAAAAAAATGTACAGAGATATCTCGAATATCCAATATTATAACAAAAATGTATCAGATATGCAACCATAAACAAAAATATACAGTAATACACAATTTT
Source organism: Picea engelmannii (assembly GCA_009831015.1). NCBI lineage: Eukaryota > Viridiplantae > Streptophyta > Pinopsida > Pinales > Pinaceae > Picea > Picea engelmannii. The sequence goes on from ML787016.1 coordinate 39,689, forward strand.
CTATTAATGAGCGAAAACGTACAAAGACTATAAAATACAGAGTGAAAGACTCGCTAGAATGGTGACAACTTATGTCTGATAAGAGATGTGACGACTAATCGAATCCGTGAGAAGATGATTTTACAATGAGGCTCCACATGCCTTTTTATCATAAATAAAATCCAAAACCCTAACCCCAGAAGATGAAAAGCCAACAGTTTTGCAGATCCCGTTTTGGGTAGTTTGGTGTATCAACTTCCCAGGGGCGTAACTTTGGCATACAATCTCCGTTTGGGGCGCATGATAACTCGTTGGAAAGGTATTTTCAAGGCGATTCATTTAGGGGGCTCAATCAGAGCCTTTGACTATCATTCATAAGCGTGATCCCAAAAAACCTTCATTTAGGCCCTCAAAATGGCCCCGGAAGTTAAAAATTGCTAAAAATAGTAAATTACCAAAATTGCTAGAAAACTGTTTTGAGTTAGTTGGAAAAGGTGGGTGGACACTGATATCCACTTGGATCATTTAGCTTATTCCATTATTGAATAGAAGCCAATTTTACTGTATATATGTTATTATGTGTTAAACATATTTTAATAATAATCTATATTCATTTTGTTCTTCTCATAAAATCCGGATCAATGGAACAACAAAGAGATGAGTTGGCAAGGTATTTAAGATTGCCCTGATTCCAGAGAGGATATGTGGAATGCAGGCAAGTGGAAGAAGTGTGCAATATTGTTAGTCAATAGATAGAATGGAGCAGAAGTGACAGATACAAAGCTCCAAAGTTGAGAAGGATATAAAAGGAAGTAAGGATGACAAAGAAAGGGTTATTGTTATTGTTGTTGTGGTTGATTCATAGAGTTACTCACTCGGTTGATCCACTGGGTCGTTATTTTTGTCTATTGTTGAAGAGATCACTCTAATACTTTTTAGTATTGTAATTTTGTAATGCTCCTAATTGTAATTATGAGTATGTCATATGTCTAAGGTCTAAAAGGATGTGCATGGTGCAATGTGTTTTAATTCTGGGGAATTAGATAAAGAGGATAGGAGACTCTATTGTTGTCAAGTATGTTATGCTTAATGTGTGTTTTTGTTTGATGGAATAAGAAAGATAATAAAGCTACAATGGTTTTGATCTATCATGTGTTACTTATGTGGTATCTAGATATGTGTGTGTATTGTTTTTTCATATTAATAATAGTGAGTTATTAGCTATGGATGCATGAATGCCAACCTAGATGGATCTCTGTGTGTTTATCCCTTCATCCCCGACACAAGACCAGATGGACTCTATGATTCTCATAGTTTCTTGGGTGAGACTTCCTTCAATCTTGGCTAAAGATTGATATGTCGATGTTTTGGGGGTTTTGTTTATGAACTTTGGACAAACCCTGGAACTTAACCCAACAGCTTTAGGAAGGACACACACAACTATGAAATGACCCAACACCTTACCTAATAGATAGTCCTTCCATTTCTTCATTGCTTGAGTGAAAGCATAGAGTTCAATGTGATATGTAGGTTAGTTTAGTGCTACTCCATGGAATAACTCCAAATCATAGTTGACTTGTCTCTCCCCTTGCAATAATATTTCTCCATAGCATAGGTCCCATGAGCATGAGTTTCTACTTCAAGTTACTTCTACAAGTTAGGTAATGTTAGGATTGGGCTTTAACTAATCTTCTTCTTTAGTTCTTGAAAGGATTTTTGTTGATTATTACCCCAATGGAAATTCTTACCAATAAATACGATAGCATGAACTGGTTCTACCAATAAATGATGCTATAATTTGTTTTAAATATTGGATAGCTCCCACAAAAATCCTAATGATATGACCCTGAGGGGGGCATTTATGAGGCTAAATGTTTATTATATGAGCCTAAGAGAGGCATATATGGGGTTAAATGTATATGTAATGGGGTTAAATGTATGTGTAATAGTGGTCGACCTAATAAAGGGGCCACATGTGCAATGTGTGAATATGTATATATAGAGATCATGTAGTCATTATTGAGGAACATGTGATTTGAATGTATGAATGTGTTGGGTTATTTGGAGGAGATTCTCCTATTCTTTAAGGAGTTAGGGCCACTATTATATACACATTTACCACATTACATATAGATTTAACCAAATATATGCCCTCTTTGGGGTCATATCACCCAACTTCTCTGACATTAGTAGAAGTGGGCTATTTAACAATGGAAACTATCTTTGTACTATCAATCTTCAACTTGCCTCCACCAATCACATGTCCCAAGTACATCAAGGATTTCTTATAAAACTCACCACTTCTTTATGTTTTCTTGTAGCTAATATTCCTAATTGGTGTCTCTAACACTTGCTTCAAATGTAACACATTCTCCTCCCAAGTATAACTAAAGATAAAAATGTCGTCCAAGTAAACTATGTCAAATGAATCTAAAATTGGACGCAACACATAATTTATTAAACACATATAATTAGTCACTACATTAATCAGACAAAAAAACATTACTAACCGCTTGTACAAACCTTGCTTCATCTTAAAAGCATTCTTCCAAGTTTCTTCTTCCTTCATTGTGATTTGATGACATCCAAATTTCAAATCTAGATTACTTAAGTACTTTTCATGATGCTACTGCTTTGATATTTTTTCAATTATTGAGAGTGATCTTTCTTAGAGATCTATATTCAATGCACATTATCGAAGTCCAATCCTTATTTGGTACCAAAATACAAGGGAACCACATGGTGAGGTACTTGGTCTTAGGAATCCTTGATTTGATGACTATGATCGCTTCTTTACTACTTATGACTTTAATATGGACTATCTATATAATCTATATTTGGTAAGGACATTTTGGAAATAATTGTATATCATTCTTCACTTCCTTCCTGGGTGACATTCCTTCTTTATCTTGGAACAATTCTATGTATTCTTGAAAAATATATTCCAATGCATGTTTTTTTTTCTTTCGTAGATCATTTGAAGGATGCTTTCACACTTGCTAAATTGGCATATTTTTGTATTTTGTATCAAGAAAATTGCATATTTCTTGGTTGAGTTGATCAATCTCTCAGCTGAGTTGTTGTGCATTCACCACATATATCTTAGACTTTGACCCCTTGTGTGCATTGATGATAAAAGATTTACCCTCCTTGAATAGGATGTATTGATTTGTTCTTTTCATGAAGATAACATGATCCCTCATATACATATAGGGGATAGCATATATTACACCACACACATCAACAAGTACAACACTAACTTATATTTAATCAATAAAATGTGCATGTATAGAAAATCTAAGCTTATATTGGTTGGAAAATTTTAACTCTACATCCTTATTCACCCAACCATAAAAGGTACGGATGAGAGTGATCATGCATTTCTATACCAATATTATATACCTAAGTCCTCCACTATTTTGACCCTATGGGGGTATATATGGGGTTGAATTCATACTTAATAGGGATCAACCTAATAGGGAGTGGCATGTGCAATGAGGGAAAATATGTATATATAGAGGTCAATATAGTAATTATTGGGGACATGAACTTATGATTTGGTTATCTGGATGTACTTGGTTTATTTGGGTGAGGTTCTCCTATTACATAAAGAGTTGTTATGTAACTCATGTGTAATATTCCATATGTAATATAATATGCATAACATAACTATTTAGCAAGCAGTAAAGGAACAACAAGAATATAGCTAGAGCAATACCAGAATAATACCAAAAAGAGCACCTTTATTAAAGATATCAATGTTCACTTGCCTCTTCGAGGGGGAAACCTCCAACAATGCAGAGCTCTATTACAATAATATCCAAGACAAAAACATCCAATACCTCCTACTCTTATTTATACTAATTCTACCTTCTAAGGAAACTTCTAGAGGAAGATCTTTCTAGAAGCATAAACTTCTATTAGGTCTTCTTACATTGACTTATTATCCTTTATTTAATAGGAATTATTAACTAATGTCGGCCTTTATTACATAGAGAACATATCCTACTAACTAATGACCCACAAACAGGGGTTAGGATCGGATCCTAACATGCCCTCTCCCTTCAAAAGAATCCTTTTCCTCAAGGCTGAAGATGCAAAAACTACTGGAGTATGGTCAATGGTTCCCAAGTCGCATCCTTTGGTAATGTGTCATTCTATTTTATCAACACTTCCTTGATAGTTTTTCCATGCAACCGACGTTCCTGTGCATTGAGGACTACTTTTAGTTGGAGCCAAAGGGACCCTTCTTCATCTAATTTAGGAAGGATGGTTTGGACCCTGCAATTTTGTCCCACCACCTTCTTCAAACAAGGAACATGGAACACCAGATGGATTTTGGAAGTATCTAGAAGGGCCAATTTGTAGGCTACTGAACCAATACACTTGATGATCTAATAGGGGCCATAAACATTAGGTGCCAACTTGTGATTTCCTTGGGATTTGAGAGATGTTTGTTTGTAAGGTTGGATTCTGAGAAACACCTGATCACCTTCCTGAAAAACCCTTTATGAAAGATGTTGGTCCACCTACATCTTCATGCGATTTTGGGCCATGTGGAGGTTATCCTTTAGATCCCTAAGGTGGTTGTTCGACCTTGCAACATTGTATCAATAGATTGGACCTTTCATGTGCCTGGAAGATAGGTAGTGAATGTATGTGGTCGTTTTCCATACACTGCTTCATATGGGGTCATTTTAGTGGCCATATGATACGAAGTATTGTATCACCATTCTTCCAAGGGAGGCCAGTGCACCCACTGGTGTTGTTTGTCAGAGGAAAAACACTGCAAGTAGGTTTCCAAAGATTTGTTGAAAATTTATGTTTGGCCATCAAACTAGGGGTGATAGGTGGTGTTCATGTTTAATTGGCTTCCCTTCAGTTTAAACAACTCTTCCCAAAATTTGTTGGTGAAAGTGGGGTCATGGTCAGATACAATAGAGGTGGGCATGCCATGTAACTTGAAAATATGATCAAGGAAAACTTGTGCTACTAGTGTCGGTGTGAAAGGGTGGGCTAATGCACAAAAAAGAGCATACTTGGAGAGGCGATCAGCCAACACCATTATGACTAACCTATTCCCATATTTGGGAAGGCCCACTATAAATTCCATGGAGATGTTCACCAACATAGAAGATGGAATGGGTAGGGGTTGGAGAACTACTAGAGACTTGATGGTTTCACCTTTATTGCATTGAAACAACTCACATTCAGTGACAAAGTGAAGGATATCCTTCTTCATTCCTTCCCATAAAAAAGAATGATGAGAACGAGCATAGGTATTTTGGAAGCCTAAGTGACCCACAATAGAAGATGAGTGAAACTCACTTAAGAGCTTCGGCTTGAGGGCTGAAGAGGGAAACAAAACTAGGAGATCCTTATATTTGAGAATATTGTCTTGCCAAGTGTAATCGATGGGAGGATTAGGGTCCTCCTGAAGTCGATCAATGAACCCAGACATAGTCAAGTTTGTAAGCCATTCTTTTCATACTTATTCAATCCAATCTAGAACTGGTAATGATAAGGAAAAGAGGGAGAAGTCCTCCTCATGTTATCTTGAAAATGCATATGTGACTATATTGTCTTTTCCCTTTTTATATATGATTTCATAATCATAACCCTACATTTTGGTCAACCACTTGTTTTTCTCTGGGGAGGATAACCATTGCTATAAAAAATACTTCAGACTATGGTGATTTGTTTTGATCTGAAAATGACATCCCAAAAGATATGGTCGCCATGTTTTCACTGCATGGATAATGGCCATCATTGTTTTTTCATACGTAAATCTTCTGAAATTTCAGCCACTCAACACTTGGCTAGTAAAGGCTAGAGGTCGACCATCTTGTGTGAGCATTGCTCCTATACCAGTGTCGGAAGAATTCGATTCTACCACAAATATTTTGTTAAATTCAGGAGCTGCTAAGACTGGAGTAGTGAACATGGACCGCTTTAAATTTTTGGAGGCTTGCTCGGCATTAGGTATCCAATGAAATGCATTCTTCTTAAGAAGGTCTATCAAGGGCTTAGCAATTTTTCCATAATGGTGGAGAAATTTCATGTAATATCCCATGAGACCGAGGAAACCATGTAGGCACTTTAAGGTCATGGGTTGCGACCACTCCTGCATAGCTTGTATCTTTTTGGGGTCACTCTTACCTCTTCTTGACCTGCAATGTGTCCCAAGTATTACACTTTGTTGACCCTAAAGGTACATTTGGTCTTTTTGAAAAAAAATTGGTTGTCCTGTAACAAGTGAAGGACTTTGTCCACATGGAGAAGGTGGATATCCAAAGTGTGGTTGTAAATGAGAATGTCATCAAAGAAAACCATGACAAAATTTTGAAGGTAAGGTTTCAATATTTTATTCATGAGACTTTGGAAGGTGGATGGGGCATTGCAAAGGCCAAAAGACATGACCAAGAATTCATAATGTCCTTCATGAGTTCTGAAAGAAATCTTCAGAATATCTGCCTCCTTCATCCGGATATGGTGATAGCCTGATCGAAGGTCTAATTTAGTGAAGAAGTAGGTACCCTGGAGTTCATCCAACAGATCATCAATGAAATGAATGGGAAACTTATCTTTGATGGTCAATTTGTTCAGGGAATGAAAATAAGGACACATGCACCAAGTACCTTCTTTCCTTAATACCATCACTACGGGGGGAAAATATGGGTTGTTACTAGAGAGAATTACCCCCACCTCAAGTAATTATTGTACCATCTTTTGGATTTCATTTTTTTGAGAAAATGGATACCTATAGGGACACACATTGGGGGGTTGAATTCCTGGAAGGAGATGGATGCTATGATCATGCTCACCCCTAGAGGGAGGTAAGGATGTTGGAACCTCAAAGACTTGTTGACGGGCGAAAATGACCATCCGTCAACTGGGAGAGTGGAACCGGTCCGGGGTTGTCTAAATAACCCAAGCCGTTTGGAATGGACCACCCTGACGAGTTTAACGGCTCCGTTGGCTGCTCTAAGGTATTCTATGAAAACCAAAGAGAGAAATGATCTGAGCTAAGTAATCTACCTAAAGTGAATAAAACAAACTAAACTATAACTAAATACAAGAAACTAACTAAAATAAAGGAAACTAGAAACTAATAAAACAAAAAAAGAATTAATATACTAAATATAAACTATTCTATCTATTCTATCTACAAACTACTAATTAATAACTCAAATCAACTATCTAATTATCAGCTGCAATATCACTTATTCACAAATATACACTATGAACAACCTACAGATTTAATTAAAACCTGCAAAACTCATGTAGTTTCTGCCCTAAGACAGCCAAGAATCTCTTTTTGATTTTTATATTTTATGAAAAAGAACTAAACATTACTGAAATTAAACAATCTAATATATTTTACTGAAATTAAACAATCTAATATAAATCTAATTAAAATTATATCTAAA
>ML787016.1:62660-74930 GCA_009831015.1 Picea engelmannii
GTTGTATAATCAAAGTTGACAAGAGATTTCACAAAGTCACTAAGCCAAGAGGTTATAATAGCAAGTATTAAAACAAAATCAACCATCGCTCTTATGAAATCAAGTATAACTCATAAATTCTCATGCACAATACCTTATCAAAAAGCCAAGTTGCGCAATCAAAACAAGAATGTCACAGTTTGAAAAATGTCCTCAGCCATATAATCAACCAAAGGTAAGTGCCTTTCAGAACATCAATGAGCAGACCACGACAGTTAAAATAACAATGGAGGAGTTTTCACGCTTTCAGTCGTGAAAACTAATTTTAACGAAATTGCAAACATCGCATAGAATGAAAATATCGTCTCTTTGCAAAATGCAACAGTAATTTGAAGTTCAAAAGACATAGGTGTAGGCAGCTTTTAGGACAATTGAAAAAATTGTGTTGGCTGCCAACAAGACTCTAGGGTACTCTTCCAATATATCTTGCACGCTAGGAGGAACTACTGAAGAGGCCTGATCTGTGACCTGGATTGCATGAAATTGAGAAATCACACCATGGTGGCCTTTCTTCAACATTTTTTCCATCTTGTGAGAGATGATGATTTCAAGGGAGCCACCTTGGAGAGCTCGGAGGGTATAGGTGTGAGCCTCTTGGTTGAAGCTCATATATACTCTTGATAATCCATTTTTATTGGTCCCAGAGTGTGAATACATTCCACACCTAATACAATGTCACAATCACCCATGGTAGTAGAGAACATGTGGGTTTTCAGATGATAATCACCCATTTGGAGTTTGAAATTCTCACAATTCCCCCCACACTTCATCGTACCACCATTAGCGATGATGATTTGAAAATTATAAATAGGACAGACAAAGCAATGGATCTCCTCAACAAGCCTACAGTGAATGAAATTGTGGGTGCTACCACTATTAATCAACACCACAATCAGCCTATGTTTGATGTAGCCTTCAATATTCAAATTTTTTGGGGCCGAAATACTCGAGAGGGAATGGAGAGATATGAAAGGTTCCTCTGGTTCTCTAGGGGTTACAAATGAATCTTCGACGTGAACAGTTGATGGAGCATCCTCTTGGTCAAGAGCCTCATCTAATGGTATATCGTCATAGGAAGAGAAAGTTGATGCATCAATCTGGAAGAACTTTTGTTCCCTACATTTATGTCCTGGTGAATACTTTTCATCACAGTAATAGGAGAGTCCTTGCTTGTGACGTTTTTCCATTTCTGTTGGCGATACCTTTTGGACCTTCAAGGTTTGTGTTGGAGCTGGGTTATCCCCAGGGCAAGGACGGCTGGTCAATGTAGCCTTCAAGGGTGGGGCTTGAAGGATGGTCTATGCTTCTAGTGCTAATTGGCATGTCTACAACCAGGTAGTAGGATGATGTATGCTCACATGAGCCCAAATGGAATCCTTTAAGCCACTGATAAAACATTCAAGGTAAAATTCATTAGATAATCCATCAATTCGGATAGCCAATTGTTTGAATGCCATGCTGAAATTTGTGACTAGTCCATTTTGGTGCAACTAAGTGAGCTTTCCCAAAAAATGCAATTCCCTATCAAAACGGACACAAATTGCTTTAGTGAACATGTTCTAACTGGGTCGTCCTGGATAACATTTCTTATGCCAATGCCCAATGTTCTTGATCCAAGTACAAAACCCCTACATGGATTTTGGTCTCATCATCCTGAATATAATGAAGGGAGAAGTATTGTTCCATTTGAGAAACCCATACTGCTGGGTTGATCCATCAAATTTATGCATGTCAACTTTGGCCACCTTATTCCAAGAGCGTGGAGAACCCCAAGGGGAGTGAGATGAATTATTAGGCTCATAATAGGAGGTGTGTGGGTCCCCGACATTTGGGCTCAATGTTCTTACCCTTGATAACTTGCTTCATGGCTTATTGGAAGGTTGTTTGGACTTCTGTGCATATGGAAGCTTGGAGGGTGGAAAATTATTGTTCTAGGGTGGACACCTTAGACTCCAAGTCTTATTGGCTCTAGGAGCGGGTGGTAGGCATTGATCCAGATTTAGATCCAGGAGCTTGATGGGGCTTAAAAATGCCTAAAAATAAATGTTATCAGAATGATGTCAAAATGGACATGTGCGTAGGCCTCGTTGATATGAACCCAACACAACTTGAATGGGTTCAAATGAACGTCATATGCTCCTAATATCACGATCTGAAATTTAGGTCAAATTGGCAAAAAGTCAAAGTCAACAGTCCATACTGCTGACGTCAACAGTACATCAGCAGGACAGGTGGTAGATGACATCAACAGGACACATGGCAGCACCAAGACATGACACATGGTGGTCTGTACAACATGATATGTGGCAGGTACAGTGATGACGTGGCAGGTGTGCTTACGTGGCCAATTGTTGATAGGGCAGGTACGATGCTGACACATGGGCGAATCATTGATTGGAAAGTGGCATCATTCTAGTGAATAAGGAGGTGCCACATGGCCCAGACTTGGACTTCCATGTGGCACCCAGGTATTGGTCGAAAGTTTCATATACCAAAATTTTGGAGTTCGAAGGATTCGAACTCGTGACCTCCAACGAGGGGCCTATGCCTTGGGAAAGGTCTGACTGTCGTTGAACCACTGGTGGGAGTTGTGTATACAAGCTCACGATATTTTATTTAATGTGCATTAACATGTTAAATGGGGGTGGAAAGGGCTAGGGCTAAGCCCCAACCCACGGATTTGTGCATCCGCATATGCCCACAAGCGCGGGAAGCCTCCACTCAAAGGATATGGGCGCGAGATTATAGCACATGTGACCACTATTAAGATATTTCACGCGGGTTCAAATAGTTATCCCTTGGTTTTCGGGGCATTTTACATGTGACCCAGCTACGTTTTGGGCACGGGAAAATGGTGGTTGGCGCTTTGTTTGGGACTCGGCCTATTTAAAATGCCATGCGACCTAGAGTTATGGAGTATGGGGCTAGCGCTTGGCCATATATAGTACATATGACCAAATTAAGAGGGGTTGTGCACCTATGTTGGGGCTTATGCCCATATTTTATTAAAAGTGGGTTTTTAACCATATCTTTATGGTTTTTTATATATTGGGCCAAATTGAGTGTCATGAAAAGTGGGATGTTGGGATTTGATCCCTCTACCTCATGGCTATATAAACGAAGTGATTGTGAGGTTTTAAATAGGCAAGAAGCAGCAAAGAAGCTTGAAGCCAAGGTCAAGTAGTCTTGAGTAGTGAAGAGTAGCTGAGCTTTGGAGGCAGTTTCTGGGAGTTATACTACTTCGTTTTCAGTGCCATCTGTTGCATCAGGTTTCTGAGACAGAGAAGAATACAACTAGTTAGTCAGAGCCATATATGATGTAATTTTTAATGCAGATTGTAAATCATTGAATATTGAATATAGAAATCCTCCCTCACTGAAGACAAAGGCTCGAAGACGTAGGCGAGATTGTCGAACTTCGTTATCAACATCTTGTGTACAATTGGTTGATGGTTTTCATTCTTTGTGTTATCTACTATTTCTCTTAATTATTTAAGTATTTGTCATTTTCATATTCACATGCACCATGAGAAAAAGGTCTTGATAAAATTGAAGTTATAGTGTGAAATTGCTAAGCTTTGATTTCCGGATCAAGTGGTATCAAAGTAGGTTGAATTTTGCAGGAACTGTGAATATGGGGAAAAGATTGAAGAGAGATAGACTCCAGGAGCTCGAGGAGATCAAACAAACACTTCAGTGAGAGAATGATGAATTGTGAAGATTGATGCAGATACTCGAGGAAGACAGGGAAAGAATGTGAACGTTGATGTTGGCAATGGAAGCAAGGCCAGTGGGAGGAAGTCCTTCAACTAGAAGCTCGAGCCCTGCCAGAGATGATGAAACTCATCCATTCCAAAGGCAATCAGATGAGGAGGATTCATATAATCCTGATACTCTGGTTGAGGAGAAGTCGATAGGAGAGGCCATTGGCACATTCTCTTCGCTAGTAGAAAGAACTTATTACACTCCAGCCTCACCTGTAGCTGATCAGGAAGTGGAGTCTGACCATCTGAAGATAGAAACATTTGAGAAACATACCAAAGGAGTCGGCATGAGAATGTTATCGAAGTTCGAATACCAAAAGGGGAAAGGCCTTGGAAAATATGGCCAAGGTAGAGCTGATTCGATTGAAGTGCATGAGCATCCACTCCGGGAAGGATTGGGATATGCAGGAGAATCTTCTGAGTACGAAAGTCCGGTGATTCATTGCATACATTGCCAGAAGTTTGGACATGATGTTGACCACCGTTGGGAGCAGCATCCAAAATTACACCAGAATGGTTTCGGACTCGGCAAGGCAAATATGCAACTCGAGCCAGCAGTGACGCAAACAGTGAATCACGAAAGAAAGGTAAACGGGTTGAAAGGTATAAATCACCTTCACCCACCTTTACTGATGAGCATGCTAGATTCATGACCCTTATAAGGAAAATGATTCCATGCACGTTTTGTAGAAACAATAACCATTGTGTTGCAGACTGTTGGGAACAGAAAGTATATGGAAGAAAAATCATGGCGACAAGAAGTATGCCAAGACACGATGATGCAACATTGCAGGTCAAAAAGAATCTACGAGCAAAGTCAGCGCATCCAAGGCAAGAGTCAGAGAAATCCAAGGGAGATTCGACTCAGTCAGGGCGTGATTCCATCAAGTTTCTTCGAGCACGAAACACTTTCTCACATTGTCAGAAGAGCGGACATTGTGAAGATAGTTGTTGGAAGCTGCATCCAGAGTTGCGACGCTCAACAAAGCCTGAAGGGCCCGAGCAAAATATGGATGCTGCAAAGGGACAAAAGGATGTTGTCAAGGAGCAGAAGGATGTTGCAAGAGCATAGCAGGGGGATGTTACAGAGAAGAAGAGGAAATACCGCGGCACTCCGTTGGTAGGATATTGGTCGTCCAACTGGAACTCGACAGATTTTATGCCCTATATGTAAATTGAGTCAGTGTCATTGTCATTGATGTAATAAAAGTGATTTGATTTATGGAATCACTTATTGAGTCTAGTTAATGTTAATTCTAGGTTGTTTTTCATTAGTTGATTGATTGGGGTCCAAAAGGTCTTTAGTGGGAAGGCATGATCTAGATTTGGATCCAGCAGCTTGATGGGGCTTAAAAAGGCCTAAAACTCAATGTTCTCAGAATGACGTCAAAATAGACGTGTGTGTAGGCCTTGTTGATACAAAACTAATGCAACTTGAATGGGTTCAAATGAACATCATATGGTCCTTATATCGCGATCTGAAGTTTAGGTCAAACTGGCAAAAAGTCAAAGTCAACAGTCTGTACTGCTGACGTCAGCAATACGTCAATGGGACAGGTGGTAGATGACATCAGCAGGACATGTGGAAGAACCAGGAAATGACATGTGGCAGTCCATACAACATGACATGTGACATGTACGGTGATGACGTGGAAGGTGTACTTATGTGGCCAATTGCTCACAGGGAAGGTACGATGCTAACACATGGGCGAATCATTGATTGAAAAGTGGCATCAGTCCAACAAATAAGGAGGTGCCACGTGGTCCAGACTTGGGCTACCATGTGGCACCCAGGTATTGGTCGAAAGTTTCATATACCAAAACTTTGGAGTTCGAAGGATTTGAACTCGTGACCTCCAACGAGGGGTCTACACCTTGGGAAAGGTCTGACTACCGTTGAACCACCGGTGGGAGTTGTGTATACAATATCACGATATTTTATTTAATGTGCATTAAAGTGTTAAATGGGGGCGGAAAGGTCTAGGGCTAAGCCCCAACCCACGGATTTGTGCATCCGCATACGCCCACAAGCGCGGGAATCCTCCACTCAAAGGATATGGGTGTGAGATTATAGCACATGTGGCCACCGTTAAGATATTTCTCATGGGTTCAAATAGTTATCCCTTGGTTTTTGGGGCATTTGACATGTGACCCGGCTACGTTTTGGGCAAGGGAAAATGGTGGTTGGCGCTTTGTTTGGGACTCGACCTATTTAAAATGCCATGCGACCGAGAGTTATGGAGTATGGGGCCAGTGCACAGCCATTTGGGTTGGCACTTGGCCATATATAGTACATATGACCTAGTTAAGAGGGGCTATGTGCCTATGTTGGGGGATTATGCCCATATTTTATTAAAAGTGGGTTTTTAACCATATCTTTATGTTTTTTTATTGATTTTGTTAACCAGTTTTGGTCATTTGGCCATATCTTGGTGGATATTGGGCCAAATTGAGTGCCATGAAAAGTGGGATGTTGGGATTTGATCCCTCTACCTCATGGCTATATAAACCAATCCATTGTGAGGTTTTAAATAGGCAAGAAGAAGCAAAGAATCTTGAAACCAAGGTCAAGTAGTCTTGAGCAGTGCAGAGTAGCTGAGCTTTGGAGGCAGTTTTCAGGAGTTATACTACTCTGTTTTTAGTGCCGTCTATTGCATCAGGTTTCTGAGACAAAGCAGAATACAAATAGTCAGTTAGAGCCCTATATGATGTAATTTTTAATGGATATTGTAAATCATTGAATATTGAATAGAGAAAGCCTCCCTCACTGAAGACAAAGGCCCAGAGACGTAGGCAAGATTGTCGAACTCTGTTATCAACATTTTATGAACAATTGGTTGATGGTTTGCATTTTTTGTGTTACCTACTATTTCTCTTAATTCTTTAATTCTTTTTTCATTTTCATATTCATATGCACCATCAGAAAAAGGTCTTGATAAAATTGAAGTTATAGTGTGAAATTGCTAAGCTTCGATTTTCGGATCAGGCATGGTGGTGGATTAGGTAGAAGATGAGGGGTTAGGAAGGTGATCTGGGCCAAAAAAAATTATAGGTACTAGGGTGATCAAGAAAAATAGAGGATTCCAATGGGATAGATCACAAATAAGGGTGTCCCGACCAAGGTTGGGTCTGCGGGAAAAAAGGCTTAAAAGTGAAGGGTACCACTGTAATCAGAATGAAGATAGGAATCCAATGTTCTAAGTTGTAAATAAGGGTGTAGCCAAGCCCCATACCTTTTTTTTATTACTCCTATAGAGTTATACTCCGACCTGAATGATTGTGCAGTGGCAGAATTCCCAAATTCTCAATAATAAAAAATTTTGGCAGGGCCCAAGTTGTAGCGAAAAATTAGGTAGGGCCCAAGTTGCACTATAATAGATCAGTTATTTCCATCCCAAGGGTTAGGGATTGCAAGGTATCTACAGTCAAGGGTTTTCCTTGTGTTGTATCTCTCTTATATACGTGTAGGTTCAAACAATAGTACTCAGCCCAATATCCCATGGCACCAACTAAGGAGGCTAGACTGTACTCTTAACCGTACTACTTGATTACCCAGGTACTAGAGAGCATATTCCAGAGTGTTTTTCTTGGTGGCACTATGTCAGTCAGGAAACCAATTTGTTTATCTATGGAGGGATTCAGGATATCTAGGCTAGTCTGTATACATGTGCTTTCTAATGCACTACCACTCGAAGGGGTACCAATAGGGGTTATAAGGGTGGCCAACAATGTGTTCTTAAGTAATACTTGTATTTCTTGTGTGTATGCTTCCCCGAACGCGGATTTATGCACTGAACAATAGATCTCTATAGTTTAAAGACATTGGAATATGTCTCTACCCTGAAAAAATTTACCCCACAATTTTTTCCGAGGAAAGAGCTCTGATACCACTTGTAATATTCCATATGCAAAACATAAACATTTAGCAACCAGTAAAGGAACAATAAGAATACAACTAGAGAAATACCAAAATAATACCAGAAAGAACACCTTTAATAAAGATATAAATGTTCACTTTCCTCTTTGAGGGTGAAACCTCCAACAGAGAAAAGCTCTATTAAAATAATCTCCAAGAAAAAAAAATCCAATACCTCCTACTCTTATTTATTCTAATTCTACCTTCTAAGGAAAGTTCTAGAGGAAGATATTTCTAGAAGCAAAAACTTCTAGTAGGTCTTCTTACATTGACTTATTCTACTTTATTTGTTAGGCCTTATTAATTAATGTCGACCTTTATTACATAGAGAACATATCCTACTAACGACCCAAGAAGAGGGGTTAGGATCAGATCCTAACATCATGTCTATTATCACCTTGGGAGTTGTGATCCACACTCATACTTGATGTATATTATGTGTACTCTTGTTGGAAAACTGAGAGGGGGGGGGGTGAATCAGTTGTTACTGTGCTTAAACAATTATGTCCATTTTAAACTCTTTATAGAACACTCAATGACGATCAAAATAATGCAGGGAAGTAAGCAATAGAATATTCAACATCAATCACACACATGAAATATACAGAGACAGATATTTCTTGAGGAAACCCATAAAGGGAAAAACCTCTTCTTCTTGATATCATAAGTAATCTTTATTTTTTGTACATTATTATTCTTAGGAGCACCAACTCCTTTTGAGATTACCACCTCTGTTTTACAAGAAGAAACTTGCTGAGAGCACCAACTCTATGGTTTCTCTAGCACCCACTAGAAGGAAGCACCAGCTCCCTAGTTTCTCTAGCACCCACTAGAAGGAAGAACCAACTCCCTGAGTGTTCCAGCACCAACTGGATGGGAGCACCAACTTCTACTTACACAGGCACCAACCTATATAACAGAGAACAATAGTTCTCCCTTGCACCACCCTGCCACCCTGGTTTTTCTGGCTGCAACCAAATGGAAGCTACAACTCCCTATGTTCAAGCACCCACTTGAAACTCTGAGGAAAACAGTCCTCCCTAGCACCTCTCTACCACCCTGAAATATAGATCTTTTCTTCTCATAAAGTTATTACAGTGATACAGGATTTATCAATGGCTTACAAGTCACATCATTGTTCTGGTACACTGCTCTGCTCTGCCTGCATCAATGTCTTCCTGCTTGCATACCTTTGTGCTTTCTGTTCTTCTTCCTTTTATGCTCTATGAGCCATCTCCCCCCTATGCGCTATGCCTCTGCATGCTCTTCTCTGCATCATTGTTCTACCCTTTGGATTGTTCACTGCATCTCTTCCTCAAAACTACATAGACAACAATTAGAATCCCATCAACTCTTTGTTCTGTATCTTTTTCTCTCGTCAAGTCCTCTGCCTGATCATCATGGCCACTCTTCGTCTTCTCTAGAGGTTAGCAACCTGTGTTCATCATCAATGTGATTTATGCTGATATTCCTTAGCTTCTCTAGCAGTCGAAACTCTTCGTCTTCTCTGTCAGTTACAACCAGTCAATTATGGCTTATTTGACTTCTAAGCCCCTTCCTTCATGTGATCACTGGCAGTGACCATACGCCTAGGCCTAGTGAGCACTTGCGCGCTTATCAATTCAACAACCACGATTCATTCTCCTGAAATGGAGGACTGTCGTAACTTCGTCACTTTGCCCTTTAGAACTTTTGGGTTTCAAACCTTTCGAAACTTCCAAATCAGAATTCCCTAACAGATCGGGCGATTCACATTACATTTCGAAACCAAATCAATGATTATCGTTAATCCTTACAGTCATCCTTCATTGCTTAATCCAACGTTAGGAATTAATCAAACAATGATATGTATGGCCACCTTTTACTCTGCGACTTTGTCTATTATTCTTACATTGTCCTTCCACTGTATTTTGATCAACAGTTGATAGTACACCTGACATCAGATCGACGGTCAAGATCTCCTTCGGGTCTTTGGACTTCAGATATTTAGAGTCTCAACCCTTTCTTTCCTCCATACGTCAATCTTTCGGAGCTGACAAGCCTCTGACACGTGTCCCTCTTAGATTAATGGTCGAGATCTCCTTGGGTCTCTGGACTTCGGAGATTTCAAATCTCAACCCGTTCTTTCCTCCGGAGTGATCACCTATTGAGTAAGTCATAAGATGGTGGAGACCGCTTGCTGTCGGTTAACGTTTTGACTCACACTATCCTTCCACTATAGTAGATCGAAGGATGAGACTGCTCCTGAAGTGATCTTCAGATCGGACCTCTCGTGTCCACTTCAGGTCTTCGACATTTGGGACTTTGGGTATTTGGGTGAGTACTGGTGGTAAAACTCCCGAAGTGACGTAACTCTTGCGTCACTTGATGATGTGTCACGAGCCGAGTGTCTGCCACGTGTCACTCAGATTTGTGATTTTCACGTACTTGAAGTGTTGAATCAACTTGACACTTGTCATTGTCTAATTGCACCATGTGTCCTTGCTGACGTGGTTTTCCACATGTCCATGTTGACATGGTCTACCACATGTCCTTGAGAACGAGATTTGTTGACGTAATCTATTGACATAGATATCCCTAATCTAATGATCATCGTATGATCTCCAGATATGACGATCCTTATTCATTTCAGATTTTCGGGCTTTAGGTTTTTCAAATCTCAAACTTTCCGGAGCATAACCTCCTCGCATATTTATATCCGCAATGAATGTTGTTCGTTCGATCAGGATCTTAGATCGACAGCTTGATCTTTCTGCAATGCATTTCTTCTAGCTTATCCAAAGGCTTAACCTTCATGCATTTATTTCTAAATCCAAGGATTGTTGATCCTCGTCGCTTATATCCAATGGATGGCATATGTTTGTCTCTTGTGCACTCGTTCCTCCTGTCTAGACTTTGATCTAACGGTCATCGGGTATTTTGGATTGGTGATCCAATAACCACTATCGTTCTTCCTCCTGAGATTTGGCTTTCTCAAATCTCTAAGTGTCAAAGGCCATGACCTTTGATCCTTCTGCGAGCCTTGATGTATGGGATCTCTTCTGTGCGTCTCAGAACGTTATCTCTCCTGAGATTTGGAAAAAGTTACCCTCGGCCCTGGTGCACACTTGTGCTTTGCATGCAACTCTGCACTATCTCTTCTAATCTTCTCAAGCTTTCTCATCTACATCTTCCCAAAATACTTCTGGTGCCCACCTGGCACATTCCTCCTTTCTCATCTTTCGGTATCTCAAGCTTAGGTTCACTGTTGTTCTTTCCTGTAAACATTCCATTGTCATTGTTTTTCTTGCCATCAATGACAAGCACACTTTGCCTATAAACATGCCAACAATCTCCCACTTTGGCATTGATGGCAACCCTGAATGACTACACTATTCTTCTTAGACCTCCAACTATAGCATCCCCACCTTTTCTCCCCCTAAGTTGTTGCATTATTTTTCGGAAGTATCAGATATTCAACCAATTACATACTCCCCCTGACAGAATGGAATCTCTTAGGTGAGAGAAGGGATGACACGCAACTTCTGAGGAAGATATTCAAAACGTGTCTTCTCTAGGGGTTTAGTAAAGATGTCTGCAATATGTTCCATGGAAGGAATATAATTCAACTGAATAGCTCTGTTTGTAACCTGGTCTTTGAGAAAATGATACTTTATGGGGATATGCTTCGTCTTTTAATGGAGAACAGGATTCTTCGAGACACTAATGACACTCGTGTTATCAAAGTGAAGTGGAATTGGATCAATATAAGTTACCTTCAAATCTACAAGAGTTTGTAACATCCATAAAATCTGAGTGTAGAAAATAGCAGCAGCAATGTACTCTGCCTCTGTAGTTGATAATGAGATAGATTCCTACTTTTTACTAACCCATGCTACTAACGAATCACCTAAGAATAATTCACCTCCACTGGTGCTCTTTCTGTCATCCAAACAATTTTCCCAGTCAACATCTGAATATGCAGTTAATTGTAAGTTCTAATTTCTAGGATACCAAAGACCATAAGTCATTGTACCTTTCAAATATTTGAATATCTTCTTGACAGTTGTTAAATGACTTTGTTTAGGGGAAGACTGATAACAACCTACCTGATCCGGGGCAGGATCTTTTATGATTATGGTTGAGTTTTAACTTGTATGAATATTTGAACCATTTGAGAAATTAACGAAAGAATGAGGAAAGAAGAGGATTATATATCAGTCAAATACACATATGCAGATCTGAAAACAGTAAAGAACAGCAAACCATAAGAACGCAGGTTGATAACGGAGTTCGGCACAATGTTTGCCTACGTCTCCGGGCCTTTTTCCTGTGGGGGAGGCTTCTTTATTTCTGCTCAAGTGCTCAAAATTACATCTCAGCAATGCCCAAAGGCTACAAGACGGATCTGGTCTTGTTGACACAGATATCTAGAACCCAATGCAAGAAACGACACGCAAATCTGATGCTCCAAGCTCCCAGAAACGATCCGACAGCGTTTCCACCTCAAGGACTACCCTGCAACAAAATGGCTTTGGCTTGGCTCTCCAACAGCATAACTCTGCAAATCTG
>ML787016.1:80140-150751 GCA_009831015.1 Picea engelmannii
ACAGAAGGCGATATCTTCCTCATACGGACTCCGTTTGCGATAAAAATTATACCACCGGATTCAGGAAGACGAGCCGGACGTCATGGCGCAGGTTTCGTCGCAATCCGAGCACTTTCATTTTTGAGCATTTTCCAAGCCCTATCAGGCTTCTGGATCTGTTTTCAGATCACTACCATTCTAACAGCCTGCATTATATCAGGATGGGATGTTGTGATGTACATAAGACTGCCTATGATTGATCGATATGTTCTTTGATCAACATCAGGTGAAATATCATCTTTACTAAGCTTGCAACCAACCATCATAGGTGTACTAACAGGAGAGGAATCTTCCATCTGAAACCTCTTTAATATCTCTTTCAAATATTGTTCTTGAGAGATAAATATCCTTGCAGAACTCTAATTGATTCGTAAACCAAGAAAATATGGAAGTTCTCCTCTCATGGACATCTCAAACTCAGTCTGCATTGAATTAGAAAACCACTGAATTGAAAGGTCATTAGTGCATCCAAAGATAATTTCATCTACATAAATGACAACAACTAATAGATCATCACCTTCAGATTTTATATATAGATTGTTATCAACAGTACCTTTCTTGAACCCTTTGTCCTGTAGAAATTTTTCCAGTCTATGATACCAGGCTCGTGGTGCATGTTTCAGTCCATATAATGCCTTTTTCAACTTACAGACATAGCTAGGATTATCTGTCAGTGAAAAGCCTTCAGGTTTCTCCATGTATACTTCTTCTTCTAGGTCTCCATTAAGGAAAGTTGACTTAACATCCATCTGATATACTTTAAAGTTCTTATCATATGTATAGGCCAGAACCATTCTGATGGCTTCCAATCTTTCCATTGGTGTAAAATTTTCATCAAAATCTTGTCCTTCAACTTGTGCATACCCCTTACAGACCAATCTGGATTTATTCTTAACAATTTGTCCTTGTTCATTTATTTTATTCTTAAACACCCATTTGGAGCCAATTACATTCTTATCTACAGGTATAGGAACAAGCTCCCAAGTATTGTTCTTCTCAATCTGATCCAGTTCCTCATGCATTGATTTTAACCAATTTTCATCTTCACTGGCTTCATTGAAGTTCTTGGGTTCCACCATGGATATGAAGGCTATATGTGATTGATCGATGTTTTTTATTATCCTTCTCCTTGTTTTTACACCTTTGTCTTTCTCACCAATTATCTGACTTGCGGGATGATTCTTTTTAGTAATTCTGGAGGAAGGATTTGATGTTGTATGCTGACTTGAGTATGCTTGAGTATTTGCATCTTCATCTGACTCAGAGTCTTCTTGTTCTAATTCTTGGACTTGTTCAACTTCAACTCCAACTATATCTTTTGTTGTTGATTCAACATTGCTCACCTCTCTTACTGGGACTCCTTCATCAAATATTATGTCAATACAATCAACCAATTTATGCAGCCTCTTATTATAGCATCTGTATCCTTTATTGTTTGTAGCATACCCTAAGAAGATGCCTTCATCATCCCTACCATCATACTTGCCAAGGTTTTCATTATTATTCTTTATGTAGCACTTACTCCCAAAGACTTTGAAGTGTTTGATTGTAGCAGGTCTTCCATGCCACAGTTCATAAGGTGTCTTGTCACTATGTGGTCTGAGATGCGATTTGTTAAGAATATGGATTGTTGTGTGTATTTCTTATACCCAGTAGGTTTGACCAATGTTCTTCTCATTCATCATTGACCTGACCATTTGCTGAACTGTTCTCTTTTTCCTCTCAACTACATTTTTCTGTGGAGTTCCTGGGATTGTGTATTCTCTCTTGATCCCATGTTTATCAAAGAATTCCTTGAAATCACTTGACATAAATTCTCCTCCTTTGTTTGATCTTACAACCTTTAATTTGTTGCCTATTTATTCTCAATTAAAGCCTTAAATATTTTAAATTTCTCAAATGCTTCAGCTTTTTCTTTGAGAAAAACAACCCAAGTGAGTCTGGAGAAATCATCAATGATCATCATGAAGTAGTTTTCCCTCCCTGTGATTTCTTGTCTTGATGGTCCACATAGATCCATATGAACTAATTGGAGTGGTTTCTCTGTTGAAGTAGAGTTCTTGGATTTAAAACGTGTCCTAGTTAGATTTCCTACTTTGCAGGGTTTACACACAGAATCATGTGGCTTTGATATTTTTGGAAGATCTTTTACTGCCTCAATTTTTTTTATCTTGATTAGGTGGTCAAAGTTTAGATGTCCAAGTCTCCTATGCCATAACCAACTCTCGTCATGTTTGCTTAGATGATACTCTTCTCTATATTCTTTCAACACATATACATTATTATCTGTCCTTATGCCTTTAGCCACCACTTGTCCTGAATTTTCATATTTTATCTTAGAATATTTGGAAGTGAACACCAATTCACATCCTCTGTCACACATTTGACTTACAGTGAGCAAATTATGTTTTAGCCCATCTACAGGCAGAACATCTTGGGATTTTCCTTTGCCATTACTTAAACTCACCATCCCTTTACCCTTGATTTTACCTGGTTCATCATTTCCAAAGGTCACATTTTTTGTTTTTCCTTTACTTATAGACATAAATTTATGCATGTCTCTAGTCATGTGCTTGGAACATCCATTGTCTATGTACCAGGGATCTTTTTTTTTTGAGCTGAAAGTACTAGACCACAATTTTCACTATCTTTCTTTTTCCATGTGCTGACATTTTTAGATAAGCGTTTTATATTTGTATCTGTTTTGTAATTCTTCAGATGGTAGTTTGGAGCTTTGTGGCCGAAGTTATGACAGTTAGAGCATTCGAGCTCATTGTTCAATAGGTCAAAGTGATTGGTGCAACTTTGTCTATTCATTGGCTATTTAGTTCTATGTTGCAAAGATTTTTTATTTTTTGATCTTCTCAGTTGCATGTCTCTAAACTTAATTTGACAATTTGCAATCTTATGACGAAAATTAGAGTAGTAAAAACAGTAACCATGAAAGAAATTTTGGTACCTGAAGGATGGCCTTCTTCTTGGTATTTGTTGCTCCATATTTTGATATCTTTGTTTTTTATCAGGGATCATCTTCTCTTTATTAGCTTTTGGTGACATAGTACTCATATGGAATTTGATCATCTTTACTGGATCTTTGCTTTCTGTCTATTTGTTGCTTGAACCACTTACATAGCCTAAACCAGTCTTTAACAAAGGTGATATTTGTTTGTTCATAATGTCATTTAGTTCTGTTGAGGCTTTAATGCTTGGAAGATTTTGGAGATACAATGCTTTAAACTTCTCCATCTCTTTTTTGGTTTTTACTATCTCTTCTTCCAAGGCTTCACATCTTGCCCTCTTTTCTGTTAACTGTTGTTTCAGAATTTCCTCTATCTTCTTTGCCTCTTCTAACTCCACTTTTAGCAAGCAAAGTCTTTATCGGGTTTTTTACCATTCTTTTCAAACTGCATCAACAACTATTTTTGTTTTCTCTTCTTGAGTCTGAGTCTGTCAATATCTTCTAAAGCACTGATTAGTTCACCTTCCATATCAACCACAACTTGTTCATCATTAACATCACTTCCTGTGTTTTTATTATCATAATCCTCTTTGGCCATAAGCACAAAGTCATTAACCTTATCTTCACAGGAAGAGTCACTATCTGTGTCTTCTGAAAAGTCATCATTGTTTACACATAAAATTTTCTTTCTACCAATTCTCATGGGTTTGTACTTCTTTTCACCTTCAGAATTTTGTTCCTGCTTCTTGTGTGGACATTAGATAAAAAGTGACCTATATTTCCATAGTTAAAACACTTGAAGGGAAACTTGCCTTGATAATTTCATGATCCTTTCTTTAGTCTTCTCACAAATTTTGCTTCAATTTCATCAAGCTCAGATTCCTCATTCTTATCTACTTTAAAATAAGCTTCTCTAGTGGTGGATTTATCTTTACCTATCCTCATTTCATATGCAGTCAACGTTCCTAGAATTTGATCAAAATCCAAAGCTTTTAGATCATTAAGTTCTTCTATAGCAGATACCTTTGGGTTGAACCTATCTGGCAGAGATCTCAAAATTTTCTGAACTAAAGAGGCTTCCTCAATTTTTTCACCAAGAGATTTCATTGCATCTACTAGTTATTCAACTCTTAGAAAGTACTTCCCAATAGTTTCATATTATTTCATGTGTAGTTGTTCAAACTATACTCTATAGGTTTGAAGCTTGGCATCCTTTAACTTCTCATTACCTTCATAACTTCTAATGAGTTTGTCCCACATGTCTTTGGCATTTTCTAAGTGCATAACTTTTAGAAATTTTTCTTTTGCAAGCCCACTCAGAATAGCATTCATAGCCTTAGCATTGAAGCTGAATTCTAGCTTGTCATCCTTATGAGCTAGTACAACTGGCTTTACATAACCAGTCTCTACCACATCCCAGACATCTGCACCTAAATCCATTGCACCTAAAGGTTCTTATCCTAGCTTTCCAGAAGGCAAAGTTTGTTCCATTGAACAAAGGAGCCTTATTAGTTGAATTTCCTTCATGACTTGACATGTTTAAGCTTACTAATCTACCTTTAAATAAAAGGAACCTGCTCTGATACCAATTGTTGGACAACTAAGATGGAGGGGTGAATCAGTTGTTACTATGTTTAAACATTTATGCTCATTTTAAACTCTTTACAGAAAACTCAATGACGATCACAATAATGTAAGGAAGTAAGCAATAGAATATTCAACATCAATCACACACATGAAATATACATGAAATATAAAGAGACAAATATTTCCTGAGGAACCAATAAAGGGAAAAACCTCTTCTTCTTGATATGATAAGTAATCTTTATTTTCTGTACATTATCATTCTTAGGAGCACCAACTCCTTTTGAGGCTACCACCTCTGTTTTACAAGCAACAACTTGCTGAGAGTACCAACTCTTTGGTTTCTCTATCACCCACTAGAAGGAAGCACCAACTCCCTGGTTTCTAACACCCACTAGAAGGAAGCACCAACTCCCTGAGTGTTCCATCACCAATTGGATGGAAGCACCAACTTCCATTTACACAGGCACCAACCTATATAACAGAGAACAATAGTTCTCCCTTGCACCACCCTGTGATCCAGGTGGATATTGGTGGCCACCTGCCTATTCCACTTGGAACCACACCATTGTTTCTTTCATTTTTTTAGTTTCCTTAATTGTAGCACAATTTACTATTTTTAGCATTTTTTTCGGGTCCTGAACTTTCAGAGTTGTTTTGAGGCCCTAAACGACATTTTTTTGGCATCAATGCTCTGATGAATATGAATTCATTTCAGACTTGATATTCGTTATTTTTTTGGCATCAAGCACCTAAGCTCATCTCCTATGGCCAAAATCATGAAACGATCAAGCCATTTAGGTATTTCGGCTATCGGGACTTCAACATACAAGGGTCTCTCCTCCTTGCATCATGTATCCCCAGTTCGCGAAATTCCGAAAGAACCAGGACCGTTGATCAAGAAATCATCTTGGTCGTCCATCCAATGGGATGCGTGGCACACGATCAAGCCATTTCGGCTATCGGGACTTCGAGAGAATAGAGGGTCTCATCCTTCCGCTGCATTTCAAAATGCCGAAGCCCGAAATTCCAAAAGGGTCCAAGCCAGAGGCAGTCCCACATTCAAGTGTTGATCTAGGTTGTCCATCCAATGGGATGCATGGCACACGATCAAGACATTTCGGCTACTGAGACTTCGAGAGAACATAGGGTCTTGTCCTTCCATTGCATTTCAAAACCCTGAAGCCCGAAACGCCAAAAGGGTCCAGGCCAGAGGCGGTCCCACATTCAAGCGTTGATCTAGGCCATCCATCCAATGGGACATGTGGTGCACGATCAATCCATTTCGGCATTTTGGCTACCAGGAGTTTGGGAGAATAGAGGGTCTCTTTCTTCACTGTATTAAGAATCTCCGAAATGTGAAATGTCGAAAGAGCCTTTGAAGATAGGCACGGGGTCACAACCTGTGGTCATGTCGGGTGATAGAAAGAACTGTGCGAAGGGCCAAAGCGTTGGGTTTAGCTGCAGAAGGGATCGTTGTGTTCTTCGGGTACTAGTTCAACTCGGCCTCGATCTTGGTCCCTGCCAAAAGTAAATGAAGGTGGGGGGTGGTAGTTGAAACCTCGGCTCACTCATTAAATGCAAAGCATGGGGGTTCCGGTAGGTAGTCTGCCCGTGATAGTCCTGTATGCTGGTTTTTTTCAAAGAATCCATGATGAGTCCTCATATGACCAGAGGAGTCTTCACACACTATTTTAGCCTTTAATGTTTCAGCTACCCCCCCCTGCAAAGGCCATGCAAAGTTAAGGTGACGTTTGATGAAAAAGTTCAGGCCAGATTTGACTAAAGAGAAGCCACGCCCTGGAAGTTCTAAGACGCCTCTATTGGGAGAATGTTTAGGAGTATATTTACTCATTTTTTGTATTTTTGTAAGTATCGATGGTAGAGCACAGCTCCCGATTGTAAATATTTAATTTAGCCTCTGGTTCTTTGGTTATAGAAGAACATTTGAGACTTCTTGTTTAATGGCAGTTAACTTCTTCTTTTCCTTTTCCCTCTGAATCTGAAAGCCCGAGCATGGATGATCCAGTTGGGTGTTGCATAGCTGTATAATGTAGGTTTGATTATATCAGTTCTCCAATATTTTTAGGTTCATTTTGAAGTTTATTCGGCTCTAAGAGTATCTCATGGTCGAGACTTTTCCTCTTTTGTAAAGACCGTTGGAAGACCGGATGTCTAGAGCAGACTTTATTTCCCCTCTCTTTCCCTCCACTTACTCACCACTATCATTATTACTGGCTTAAGTTAGGTCAAGACCTCATATGTCACTGTTGTTCCAGACCAGTTTTTTGAGTTAGAACGATATGGTCCTGAGTTTCTTTCCATTTGATCAACCTTTATAAACAAATCGTGACATAAAATTGATGGGTGTCAGGCTCTGCTCCTGCTGCAATCTAGGAGTGACTTCCAATGCTAACTTTTTCTAGCGCCGCTGTCGGGGATGAAGTTGAAAATTTTCCCCGAGATTGAACGACATTGAGCCTCTGATTTTGAAGGTGCATCAGGCATCAGAGCCTTTGAAGATTGCTATTGGGCACCTGGCAACTCCATTGTGACGACTCCACTGTGGCGAACCTACCATTTTAATTGTGGATTTCAGAGGTAGACACACGCAATCCCATCCACAGCTGCCTCTAGCTACGCCTGAAGCTTATCCTTAGGCGATTTTCAGAAGAGGAAAGGCCCCCCAAGGAGAAACTTTCACCGTTGAGCCAAGTAATTTTTCGTCTCCTTCTGTAGAAATTCTTTTTTCTTCTCCTCAGCTTCACAAGAGACCTTTTTCTGAAGCCTCCCGTTTCCTGAATTTCGGAAGTGTTCCTACCGAGTTGTCTCCTCCTAGTTTTGGACTAGAGGGAGAAACCCTTGTCACTTCCCTCACCCTTGTAAGCCTATTTCTAGTATCCCTTGTTCAAGTTCCTTCCCCTCCGAGTTCTCCTCCACCTAATATCCCTATGGCAGGAGAAAATCCCCCCATGACCAGAATGGAGGCTATTATAGCTGCCAGGTACGCTCCCCTTCTGCTACCTCAGCCTCTCAACGCCCTTCCAGCAGATGGATACCTCAAGCAATTTCCCAAGTTTACAGGCGAGGGGGACATAACTGCAGAAGAACACCTTGAAGCCTTTTACAGTTTTACACATGACCATGTCATCATGCATGCAGATGTGTGGATGAGGATTTCCATCCATAGCCTTGAGGGTGAGGCTAGAAAATGGTTTAGGGCCCTGCCTCCTGGATCTATTAATGGGATTGAGGCTTTGGATAATGCCTTTTTGAGACAGTGGGGAGACAAAAAGGACTTCATGTATTACATGATAGAGTTTGGATCTTTGAAGAGAAAGGAAGGAGGGTCTGTTTCTGACTTCTCCAAAAGATTTAACAAAATGTACAATAAAATCCCCGTTGAGATTAAGCCCTCATAAGCCTCTGCGAAGATCACTTATGCTAGCGCTTTTGACCTCGATTTCTGCCTCCTGTTGAGGGAAAGGAGAGCCAACACTTTGGCTCACATACAAGATGTGGTCGTAGAAGTAGAGTCTAATATATTGGTTGTTGACCGACTCGGGAGTAAGGATAACAGAGACATACCTAGGAGGAGAGATAAAGCCTCCACATCCCATTCCTCTCCCCTTCCCCCTTAGACGGATGAGGTAACTAAAGTGCTGAAATCTCTTTCGGCCAAGATGGAAAGGTGGGAGTTAGAGGGGAAGCCTGTGTACAGAAATCCCCAGAATACTGACAACAGAGGTTTCAGGAGGCCTGGTAATAATGTTCCACAGGTCTTCCCAAGGGAACCAAGGAGAAGAGATAGAGATGATCAGAGGATTCAGACCCCTCTCCAAAGAAACATAGTTGCTCATGAGGAAGGATAGGAGATAGAAGAACTTGACCCTGAAATTCACTACATTGAAGACACCTCCCCTTTTCCCCATTTGACTCAAGATGCATATGAAGAGTCCCTTATGAAAATCCAAATCAATGAGTTGGGTAAAGGGGAGAAGGCCAACAACGCTCCTAATAGATATCATCTCAGGCCAAAGAAGAAAGATGATACTTTTGACAGCCATGATCAGCCTCTCGTAGCTGAAAGGCCTGCTAAAGCTGCAGTGATAACTACTAGATAAAAGAAAACTCAGAATACTTCGTCAGCAGCCAAAGAACCTATCTCTGAGGTAAGGGAACCTCCTAAGCCCCTCTCCTCTTTTATTTTTTAGCATGAGATTCAGAAGATCAGAATTCTTGTACCCCTCTCAGAACTAGTTAAAAATGAAGATTTCAAAAGGTCCCTCTCTAAGATGCTACAATCTGAGCCCCCCCATCCTTCCACAGACTCAATAAATCTTCAAGATGAAAAGCCAATAGTTTTCCTAGGTCCCATGGTAGAAGCCAAAGATCGTTCATCCCCTCCCTTCTACACATCCCTGAACATACATGATAAGGTGTTGCATAATTGCCTCATGGATTCAAGCACTTCCCACAACCTTATGCCCAAAATAGTCATGGAAGAATTGGGACTGGAGGTGAAAAAGGCCTACCATGACTTGTACTCTTTTGATTCAAGGAGGGTGTAATGCCTTGGAGTCATCAAAGACTTGGTTGTCTCTTTGTTTCAGCTGCCAATGAAAAGTGTGGTCATGGACATTGTAGTAGTTGATGTTCCTCCCAAGTTCGGCATGCTGCTGTCAAGATCTTGGATTAAAAAACTTGGAGGAACATTACAAATGGATCTCACATATGCTACCATTCCAGTCTTTGGAGGGGAACATGGGAGGTTGTACAGAGAAGCCCAGCTGGCCTACATTGTTAGTGATGAGGCAAATCCCACCAATCACCGTATCTTTTCACTAGACATTGATTTGGGATCTAGTTTGTTGCAGCTCACTGATGCTCCTGAAGCCCCTTTTCAAATCAGAAGGAAGCCCCCTTTTAATCATGAGATGTTTCCTCCAACCACCTCTGTTTGGAAGATGTTTTTCGACGAGGCTTTGTCTAGCGAAGGCGCTGGCACTGGAGTGGTGTTGGTGTCACCTTGTCAAGAAACCATATCCCTGTCATATAAGCTAGAATTTGAAGCCACCAATAATGTGGTGGAATACGAAGCTCTGGTTCTGGGTTTAAGGGCTGCAAAGGAGATTTGGATAGAGGAGATAGAAGTGTTCAGAGATGCTGAGCTGATTATTCAGCAAGTAAGAAACGCTTATCGGGCCAAGCATCCTCGACTGAGGAGCTACAGAAATGAGGTGTGGGACTTGATTGATATTTTCTTCTCAGCTTTAAACATCTCTTTTATTCCAAGGGAGAAAAATGCTTTGGCCGATTCCTTAGCCGTTTCGGCGAGTCTGTTCAGGATCCCTCTGCCACCTAAGGGAAAATATGATGTTGAGATAAAATATAGGCCAATTGTACTGGACAATGTCAGACATTGGAAGGTATTCTAAGACGATCTTGAAATCAAGAATTTTTTGTAGGCTGTTGATGAATTTTCTGCATTGCACATTGATCAAGACCCTGACCTTGAAGGTCACACCTGCCCTGAGGTTTTTTTAAATAAAATCGCTAATCACTAGATTATTCAGCTGCCTAGCAATCACATTCTGAAGGGACTAGTCCCTTTAGAAAGATTGTTCGATGGTAATGATGTGGCAGTAAAGGGTGAAGTTTTGAATGAAGATGCTGATTCAGCTGAGGGCAACATTGGCACGCCAAAGGAGCCTAAATTTGTCAGGTTTTCAAGCAGCCTGACCAAAGAAAAGAGAGCCGAATATACTGAGCTAGTAAGAGAATTTGTTGATGTGTTCGCATGGACTTATGAAGACCTCAAGACATATGACACGTCTGTCATTGAACACAAGATCCCACTGAAGGAGGAGGCTAAACCATTTAGGCAGAAGTTAAGACAGATAAATCCCATGATGTTTCCTGTCATGGGGAGAGAAGTAAAGAAACTGTTAGATGCACAAATCATTGTTCCCTTGAGATATTCTGAGTGGGTGGCCAATTTGGTCTCGACGAGGAAGAAAAGTGGGGAAATCAGGCTCTGTGTTGACTTCAGAAACCTCAATAGGAGCTCAAAGAAAGACAATTATCCCTTGCCCAACATGGAACACATATTGTAGAGGGTAACTGGTGCATCTAGGATATCCATGGTTGATGGATTCTCTGGGTATAATCAGATATCAGTCATACCTGAGGACAGAGAGAAGACGACCTTCACCACTCCCTTGGGGACATTCATGTATGCCAAGATGTCGTTTGGACTTATGAACGTAGGAGTAACTTTTCAACGAGCTATGGATATGGCCTTCATAGGAGAGAAAGACCAGTTTGTGGTGATCTATCTGGATGACATCACAGTCTTCTCCAGGTTTGATATAGAGCATTGTTTTCACCTAAGGAAGGTTTTCCTGAAATGTCGGAAGTTTGGCCTTTCTTTAAATCCCAAGAAGTCTATTTTTGCTATGAAGGAGGGGAAGTTGTTAGGCCATATAGTATCAGTAGAGGGAGTGAGGATTGATCCCAACATGGTAGAGGAAATTCAGACCTTGTCACTTCCCAGATCTTGGAAGGAAGTTCAGGCCTTTTTGGGGAAGATTAATTTTCTGAGGAGATTCGTCTCAAATTTTGTTGAGTTGGTGAAACACATCACAACCATGCTCAGGAAAGGAAATGAAGTAAAATGGACTACTGAGCCTAGGGAATCTTTCATCCAGATAAAAAGAGTGTTGACTGAGGCACTTGTGCTAATCAATCCTAACTATTCCAAGGATTTCCTAATTTTTCCGTTCGCTTCTTTTGATACAGTAGCAGCGGTCTTGTTGCAGAAAATGAGGAAGGTCGAGAGCAGCCCATTTCCTTCTTCAGCAAGGCATTAAGAGATGCATAGATCAAGTATGAAATCGTGGAGAAACAAGCTTATGCCTTAGTGAAGGATCTCAAAGATTTTAAAGTCTATGTCTTGCACTCAAAAGTGACCGCGTACGTGCCTTAAACATCTGTGAAAGATATCCTTATACAGCCTGACATAGATGGAAGAAGAGGTAAATGGATCACCAAGATTTTGGAGTTTGACCTAGAGATAAAGCCCACCAAGTTGGTTAAAGGGCAGGGTTTAGCCAAGATATTGGATGAATCTAATTGCAGGGCCTTGGGGGTTAGCTTCATAAATACTTGCTCAGAAAATCAGCCAGCTGAGTCATCCAACAAAATCTCTCATGACGACTCATCACTAGAAGAATGCACCTGGTACTTAGACATTTTGTACTTTCTGCAAGAGCTGAAACCTTATGATGGAATGGGTAAAAGTAAGGCAAGATCTTTAAATCTAAAGACGATAAGGTATTGCCTCATTGACCAAGTCTTGTACTGGAGAGACCCCCTAGGGGTGTTGCTGAGGTGTCTGAGCCCACAGGAAGCCTAGAAAGTTATGTTTGAGTTCCATGGCAGCCTTTGTGGAGGGCATCATTTTTGGAAGACC
Organism: Picea engelmannii; assembly: GCA_009831015.1. Taxonomy (NCBI): domain Eukaryota; kingdom Viridiplantae; phylum Streptophyta; class Pinopsida; order Pinales; family Pinaceae; genus Picea; species Picea engelmannii. The sequence goes on from ML787016.1 coordinate 92,197, forward strand.
ACAGATCACAAAATTCTTAGGGTTGGGTACTACTGGCCCACCTTGTTCACTGATGTCTGCAGAGAAGTTAGAGCTTTTATTAAATGCCAAAGATTCTCAGGAAAGCAGCAACTCAAATCACTACCACTAAAGCATGTGGTAGCTTCAACACCTTTTCAACAGTGGGGTTTGGACTTCATTGGGGAGATTCATCCTCCTTTGAGTGGCCATCACAGATGGTTCCTGACTGCGACAGACTATTTCACTAAGTGGATAGAAGCAGCCCCCACCAGGAGTGCTTCTCACAAGGTTATTATCAACTTCCTGGAGGATATCATAGCCAGATTTGGCTATCCCAGCAGAATTGTCACTGATAATGTTGCTTCTTTCAAGTATAATCCTCTGATTAAGTTCTGTGAACAGTTCAAAATTTCACTGATTCACTCCACCCCCTATTATCCTCAAGGAAATGGACTGGCAGAATCTTCCAATAAAAGCCTAATCAAGCTCATCAAAAGATTGTTGGAAGACAATAAGAAGGCCTAGGATTCAAAGCTCAAATTCTCTCTATAGGTCAATTGAGTGACAACAAAAAAGTCCCTGGGCACCTCACCTTTTCAACTGGTTTATGGGATGGAGGCTATTTTTCCCACTCAACTCGTGTTACCTGTAGCGAAATTCTTCCAGGATCTTGAAGGAGAGCCAGACCATATGGTCAGAAGGATTCATCAAATAGTGGAGGTGCAATAGATCAGGGAACAGGTGATGGACATGGCCCATACTCATCAGCAAAAGGTCAAGCGGGCTTTTGACAGGAAGGTCACAAAGAAGGAATTCAAGCTCGGGGATTTGGTGCTTAATTGGGATGCACCTAGGCAAGATAGTGGAAAACAAAGCAAGTTTGATGCCCTCTGGGTCGGGCCCTTTAGGATCACTGAAGTATTATCAAATAACACTTATAAGTTGCAGGTTTTGGAGGGTGAGGAAGTCTTTAATGGCCCATTAAATGGGCATTTCCTAAAATAAGGTTTTGTTTGAGCTGTAGGCGGCTCCTCGTTTTGTAAATATTGTCCTTTTAGTTGATTATTTATTTATTTTCGGCTTAATAGATGACTCCATAGCTCAACAGCAAGGCACTGAAGCTGCAAATGAGTTCTTAGAGCATCGCAGGGATGACTCTATCCCCCATGGAACCTAATGTTAGCACAAATTCTTGCAAGATGGTGTTTTCTTCTGGTTTCAAGCCCCTGGTGTAAATGCATAGAAGTGGGGTTTGAAAACTGGTCGAGTGTGTTTTATTCAAAGGACACAACCATGAGCATCGAGCGCAACCCATAGAAGAAGCCCATTTCAGGCTTAAAATCAAGCGAGCGGGCACTTTGTCTTTCAATGGCGAGGATCCACAGATGGGGCAGATCGACGACCATCGGGTAAGTTTGGGTCACAGATTTGCACGTGGTCAAGCGCCTGAGCTCATCTCCAATGGCCAAAATCATGAAACGATCAAGCCATTTCGGTATTTCGGCTGCCAAGACTTCAACATACAAGGGTCTCTCCTCCTTACATCATGTATCCCCAGTTCGTGAAATCCCGAAAGAACCAGGACCATTGATCAAGAAATCATCTCGATCGTCCATCCAATGGGACGCATGGCACACGATCAAGCCATTTCGGCTACCGAGACTTTGAGAGAACAGAGGGTCTCATCCTTCTGTTGCATTTCAAAACCCCAAAGCCCGAAATGTCAAAAGGGTCTAGGCCAGAGACGGTCCCACATTCAAGTGTTGATCTAGGTCGTCCATCTAATGGGACACATGGCACACGATTAATCCATTTCAGCTATCGGGACTTCAAGAGAACAGAGGGTCTCGTTGTTTTATTGCATTTCAAAACCCCGAAGCCTGAAACACTGAAAGGGCCCAGGCCAGAGGCAGTCCCACATTCAAGTGTTGATCTAGGTCATCCATCCAATGGGACGCGTGGCACACGATCAAGCCATTTCGGCATTTTGGCTATCGGGACTTCAGGAGAACAAAGGGTCTCTTTTTTCACTATATTAAGAAACACCGAAATGAAAAATGTCGAAAGAGCCTTTGAAGATAGGCACAGGGTCACAGCCCGTGGTCACGTGGGGTGATAGAAAGAACTGTGGAAAGGGCCAAAGTGTCAGGTTTAGCTGCAGAAGGGATCGCTGCGTTCTCCAGGTACCAGTTCAACTCGGCCTCGTTCTTGGTCCATGCCAAAAGTAAATGAAGGTGGGGGGAGGTAGTTGAAACCTTAGCTCACTCATTAATTGCAAAGCATGGGGGTTTCGGTAGGCAGCCTACCCGAGATAGTCCTGTATGCTGGTTTTTTTCAAAGAAGCCATGATGAGTCCTCGTTTGACCAGAGGAGTCTGCACACGCTATTTTAGCCTTTAATGTTTCAGCTACCCCCCCTGCAAAGGCCATGAAAATTTAAGGTGACTTCTGACGAAGGAGTTTAGGCCAAATTTGACTGAAGAGACACCACACCCTGGAAGTTCTAAGACGCCTCTGTTGGGCGAATGTTTAGGAGTATATTTACTCATTTTTTGTATTTTTGTAAGTATTGATGGTAGAGCACAGCTCCTGATTGTAAAGCTTTAATTTAGCCTCTGGTTCTCTGGTTATAGAAGAACATTTGAGACTTCTTGTTTAATGGCAGCCAGCTTCTTCTTTTCCTTTTCCCTCTGAATCTGAAATCTCGGGCATGGATGATCCAGTCAGTTGTTGCATAGCTATATAAAGTAGGTTTGATTATATCAGTTCTGCAATCGTTTTAGGTTCATTTTGAAGTTTATTCGGCTCTGATAGTATCTCATGGTTGAGACTTTTCCTCTTTTGTAAAGATCGCTGGAAGACCGGATGTCCATATCAGACTTTATTTCCCCTCTCTTTCCCTCCACTTACTCACCACTATCATTATTAATGGATTAAGTTAGGTCAAGACCTCATATGTCACTGTTGTTCTAGATCAGTTTTATGAGTTAGAACGATATGGTTTTGAGTTTCTTTCCATTTGATTAACCTTTATAAACAAATCGTGACATAAAATTAATGGGTGTCGGGCTCTACTCCTGCTGCAATCCAGGAGTGACTTCCGACGCTAACACCAAGTTTGGAATATTATGCAATCCTGAAAGAATTTGAAGATGTATTCAAGGAGGTACCAGGACTACCTCCAAGGAGAGACATTGATTTCTCTATAAATCTAATGCCTGGAGCAGCTCCAGTGTCAAAGACTTCATACAGAATGAGTACACCAGAGTTGAAGGAGTTGCAAATGTAGCTTGAAGAAATTCTAAAGAAGGGATATATACGCCCAAGTGTGTCACCTTGGGGAGCCCCAGTCTTATTTGTGAAAAAGAAAGATGGAACGTTAATATTGTGCATTGACTTCAGACAGTTGAATAAAGTGACTGTTAAGAATAAGTATCCTCTGCCAAGGATTGATGATCTCTTTGACCAATTGAAGGATGGAAAGATCTTTTCAAAGATAGATCTCAGATCAGGATACCATCAGGTAAGAATTAAAGAGGAATATATCAACAAGACTTCCTTTCGGACAAGGTATGGTCATTATGAGTTCACAGTGATGCCATTTGGGTTGTCAAATGCACCGATTGTTTTCATGTGCTTAATGAATGGTATTTTCCAGGAATATTTAGACACATTTGTCACCGTATTTTTGGATGACATTCTAATATATTCTAATTCAGAGGAAGAACATGAACATCATTTGAGAATGGTGTTGCAAGTATTAAGGGAGCATCAGTTGTATGCCAAATTGAGCAAGTGTTCATTCTATCATAAACAAATTCATTATTTGGGGCATATCATTTCAAAGGATGGGATAGCAGTGGATCCTAAAAAGATAGAAGCCATTAGAGAATGGTCAGCACCAAAGAATGTGACAGAGTTCAGATCATTCATGGGTCTTGCAGGATACTATAGGAGATTCATTGAAGGATTCATTGTAGGCTACTATATCACTTCCTTACAAAGAAAGGGTGTGAAGTTTCATTGGACATTAGAGTGTGAAAAGAGTTTCCAACACTTGAAACAATTATTGACAAGTGCTCCAATACTAAGGATTGTAGACCCAAATGAAGATTTCATTGTATGCACAGATGCATGTGATGAAGGACTGGATGGAGTCCTCAGTCAAAATGGATTTGTGATATGCTATGAATCAAGGAAGTTGAAGGAGCATGAAAGAAACTATGCCACTCATGATTTGGAGTTGGCAGCCATAGTGAATGCCTTGAGGAAATGGAGACACTACCTCATGGGGAAAAGATTTGAGCTAAGAACAGACCACAATGGTGTGAAATATTTATTTGATCAACCAAATCTAAATGCTAGGCAAAGCAGATGGTTAGAATTTATAAGCGAATATGACTTTGATATAAAGCATATCAAAGGGAAATAAAATAAAGTGGTTGATGCACTCAACAGGAGGGTGCATGAACTACGTGCTACATCCATCATCATGTATCAGACTGATGTTAAAAGCGAAATTCTAGAGGCTGCAAATGCAGACCTGCAGTACAGAGAATTAGTAGCAAAATTACAGCAAGGTAAGATACCACAGAAGATGGATACTTATAAGTTGGGAATAGATGGATTACTGCTGCACAAGAACAAAATTTTTGTACCAAATGTCTACGACTTGAAATGTATGATTTTTCATGAGATGCATAATGTTCCTTATGTAGGGCACCCTAGATATCAGAAAACTGTGGCAGTGGTTAAGAGCCAATACTTTTGGCCAGGAATGAAGAGAGGAATTGTTGAATACATCGCTAGATGTATGGAATGCCAGAAAGTTAAAATTGAGCATAGGCACCCAAAAGGATTGTTGCAACCTTTTCCCATTCCTGAATGGAAGTGGGAAGTGGTGACAATGGATTTTATTACAGGATTGCCCAGAACAGGCAAGCTACATGATTCGATATTGGTAGTGGTGGACAAGCTCACAAAAGCTGCCCATTTTATTCCAATGAAAACTACGCACAAGGCAGCAGATGTTGATGATATCTTCATTAAGGAAGTGGCACAATTGCACATAATTCCTAAAATGAATGTGTCCGACAGAGACCCGAAATTCACTTCAAAATTCTGGAAAGGATTGTTCAAAGGATTCGAAACAAATCTGAACTTTAGTACAACTTATCATTCTGAATCTGATGGACAGACAGAGAGGGTGAATAGAGTGATAGAAGATATGTTGAGGATGTATGTGATGGATAAACCATCAAAATGGGAAGACTACCTACACTTAGTAGAATTCGCTTACAACAATGGGTATCAGGCATCATTGAAGATTATCCCATTTGAAGCACTTTACAGTAGAAAGTGAATTACTCCAGTAAGATGGGATAATCCAACTGATAGGACAATAGTCGTGTCGGAGTTTCTCAAGGAGATGGAAGACCAAATGTTAAAAATTAAGCAGAATTTGAAAGTTGCCCAAGACAGGCAGAAAATTTATGCTGATAAGAACCGAATCCACAGAGAATTCAAAGTGGGTTATCATGTTTTCTTGAAAGTGAAAGCTAACAGGAGTTCCCTGAAGCTAGGAAGCTGTGCCAAGTTGGCAGCCAGATTTTGTGGACCATTTGAAATCCTAGAGAGGATTGGTCCAGTTGTTTATATGATTGCATTGCCTGCAACTATGACTATTCATAATTTATTCCATGTATCATTGCTAAATAAATATATACCTTATGCTAATCATGTTATTGATTGGAATGTGATTCAAGTGGAGCAAGAAGGTGTTTTCCAAGTGCATCTAGTGTGCATTTTGGATCGGAAAATCAAACAGCTCTGGAATCGATCCATAGGGCTTGTAAAGGTCCAATGGACCTGGTACGGACCTGAGGACGCTACTTGGGAGCATGAGGATGCAATGCGGACAGAATACCCGCATCTTTTTTTTGAGAAATTCTGAAAATTGTGTTGTATATGAGAACATGATGCACTGAGGACAGTGCATAAATAAGGGGAGGGGATTCTAATATCCCTCAGTCGAAACCAAATGAAAATGTAATCCAAGTATATTTAAGTTGGTGAACTATTTTAGACATCATTTTGTAATGTACCTTTGATGGCATGGTGCGCGCATGAACTGCGCAGTAAAATGATGTAAGATGCACATTTTCAGATACCGCACGCAACAACTAAAGTGTGTGCAACCTGGAAGTCAGTTAATATTGCGCGTAGTAACTAAAGTGCGTGCAATATTAAGGTCAACGAACCTTTGTGTATATAATATGTGTATAGGCTAGTGAGCCAGTATTATAAGCTAGGAAGCTTATGTTTTGGAGTTAGGCCAGAGCACCTAGATGTTAAAGGCCAGTGCACCAATTTTGTATATGTGAAGGGGGGACACTACGCGGGAAAAGTAATAGCGCATAAGGTTCTGAGAGCTAGCCTATGGTGGCCCACTTTACACAGAGATGATAAAGAATACTACAGAGCCTGTGATGTATGCCAAAGAGTTGGGAAACCTTCCAGAGGAGATGAGATGCCTTTAGCACCCTATCTAACCTTATAGGCATTTGAGAAATGGGCCATTGACTTTGTGGGACCTATCACCACCAGGGAAGCGCACAGGAGCAAGATACATAATCACTGCGACAGAGTAATTGACCAGATGGGTAGAAGCAAGAGCAGTTAAGGACTGTAGTGCAATTACAGTTGCACGATTCATATTTGATGATATCATAATCAGGTTTGGATGCCCAAAGATCCTCATGAGTGATCGAGGTACACATTTTATTAATAATACTATTGAAGCCTTGACTCAGGAATTTCAAGTTCATCACTAAAAGAGCACTCCATACCACCCACAAGCAAATGGGATGGTCGAAGATTTCAATAAGATCTTGGAGACAGCGCTAACGAAGATTTGCAGTGTGAACAAAGATGATTGACATCTGAGAGTACCAGCAGTGTTATGGGCCTATAGAACCACTTGTAAGAAGATGACAATGCATACTCCATTTAAGTTGGTTTATGGTTTAGAAGCAGTTGTGCCTATGGAATACTTAGTTCCTAGCTTGAGGATTGCAACATTCACATATATGGATGACACTGGCGTTGTTCAAGAGAGGCTCGTGCAGTTGGTCGAACTAGAAGAAGACAAATTTATTGCAGGATTTCACCAAGCAGGTTCAGAAGGAGCGAGAAAAGGCTTCCCATGACAGAAGCATCAGGAAGAAAGCATTCAAGAAAGGAGATACGGTATTGGTATATGAAAACAAGTTCATGAAGCATCCAAGGAAGTTCATAACACATTGGCTTGGACCTTATGAGGTTTCCTAAGTTACCGAAGGAGGACATGCACAGTTGAAGACTTTGAATGGAGAATGGAAGGAAGGTTTGGAGAATGGGAGCCGGTTGAAATTGTACTATGACAACCAGCTGCCTCGTAGCTCTCAGTAAAAGCAGGAGAAGAAGGGTCTAGGTACCAGGCGCAATTGAAACTGGGTACCAGACACAGAAAAGACAGTCTACACATACTAGGGAGGAACTAAGAAGAAAGCACAGGTTGCGCAACGCAGTTTGAAGTCGAAGTAAAGTAGAATGTTCAGATAAGAGTGCCTCTGGACGAGTCACAGGTGAGTGTTGGGGGCCTGTTGGCCCTTGGTTATGGAAGAAAGAAAATATTAAGGGAGAAAAGACTAAATGCGAGCTACGTGTGTTAGCGTCAGAAGTCACTCCTAGATTGCTTGTAGGAGCAGAGCCCAACGCCCATCAGTTTTATGTCACGATAGTTTGTAATGGGTGATCAAATGGGTAGAGACTCGGGAATATATCACTCTAACTCAAGGACTGGGTCTGGTATGTAAGGAACAAAGGAGTTCTTGATCTAACTTCAGTCAGTGAGTTGATTTAAAGATGAGCAGGTTGAAGACTTGGTGAGAGGGGTGAACAAACTACCTCAGGAAACAGACCTTTCAGTAGTTTGTAGAAGAAAAACTTTGAATGCAAGATCCTCTTGGTTTAGGGCCTCGAGAAACCGAAAGGGGGACTTGATTGGATCCTCCAATTCCAAGTCGTTCAACGCTAAGAAAATCACAGAGACCGATTAGAAACAATGAAACTGTTACAGTGATCCAACCTACATCATCCTATAACATTTACAACTCGACTAGATCCTCCAATTCCGAGCTGCTCTAATACAATGTAAACAAAGAAGTGAAAGAAACTAACATTCATAAGGCAAGAAGTCTCAAAAGTCCACACATAACCAGGAATAACAGTGATTCATTAAAGGTTTACAACCGGGAGCCTCGCTCAACTATTGATGATTACAAAATACAAAAACTGAGTCTATATACTTAGAAAAAATTGCCTAACAGAGGCGTGCTCAGTCATCCAAGGCGTGGTGTCCCTTCAGTCAAACTCGTACTGATATTCTTCTTCAGGTACCACCTTAACTATGCATGGCTCCTACAAGGGGCGTAGCTGAGCCATTAAGTGTCGAGTTAGCATGTACAGACTTCTCTGGCTAGTCGAGGACTTCGGCATGGCTTCTTTGGAAAAATCAGTACACAGGACCCTCTCGGGTAGACAGCTTGCCAGATCCTCCATACCTTACACTTAATGAGTAAGGAGAGGTTTCAGCCACCCCCTCTCACCTTCATTTACTCCAAGCGAGAAACATGATTGAGATCAGATCTGATGGCACCTGGAGATCGCGATGATCCCCTCTAAGACTGAACTCGACGCCTTTGGCCCTTCTTGCATAGCTCTTTTTATTTTCCAAGTGACCACGGGCTGTGACCCTACATTTATTCTCAAAGTCACTTTCGACGTTCGCGAATAGGAAGGGGTTGATCCTTGCTCCTCACAGTCGCGATGAGCGAAACGCTTGGATGGCTTAATTTTGCGCCACGCATCCCTCTCAGATCTGACGGTCCTGAACTCACTCGGCGATATTGTGGGCCCGGGTCCTGGACGCTCCTGGCACTTTGCATTTCGGAGATATGAAGGAGCTACTCCTTGTGCATCGGAGTCACGATGGGTGAAAAGGCGAGGGGCCTAATCGCGAACCACGTGTTCCTTTTGGATGGATGACTGAGATTTCTCCATGATACTGCGGGCCCGACTTTGGGCGCTTTCGATGCTTTCGGGGTTCAGGGTTTCGAGATTTAGAATGACATGGAACCTTCACCCTTCAAACTCCCGAATGCTGAAATGCCACTGCAATTAGATCTCGCGCCATGCGTCCTTTGGTGGATGGCTGCTATCCTTTCCTGCATGTAATATAGGCGCTATCCATCACACTAATCTCGACGCAACTCTGCTAATCATGATTTCCAACCGACCGTCGATCTTCTCCTATGGATGAATCTGGATCGTCGACGATATAATTTTGCCCGCTTACTTGCTTGGAAGCCTGAAACATGATTTTTCTGTGCTTCGCTTGGGCGCTTCTCGCACAACTTGCAGACCTGAATACTCTTGTGCCCAGGACAAGAATTGTTACTAACATTAGGCTCCATGGGGGATAGAGTCGTCCCTGTGATGCTCTAAGGACTCATTTTGCAGCTCCAGTGCCTTGCTGTTGGGCTATGGGATCATTTATTTAAAACTTAAAGATGGAAAGAAAAACAATATTTACAACCATGAAAGAGCCATGTGCGGCTCAGGAGAAAAATCTTTATAGGAAATGCCCATTCATAGGGCCATTGAAAACTTCTTGATCCTTCAAATCCTGTACCCTGTAGGTGTTATTTGAGAATACTTCGGATACTTTGAAAGGCCCGATCCACAGGGCTTCGAATTTTTCGTGCTTGCCTTTATATTGTTTAGGAGCATCCCATTTCAGTACCAGGTCTCCTATCCGAAACTCTTCCTTCTTGGCCTTCTTATCGAAAATCTGCTTGATCCTTTGCTGATGGTCTAGAATTTTGCCCATTACCTGCTCCCTGGCCTGCTGGACTTCCAGTAGCTGATGAATTCTTCTGATCATGTCATCAGGCTCCTCTTGATGATCCTGGAGGAATTTTGCTACAGGAATGGCTAAATGAGAAGGAAAAACAACCTCTGCTACATAGACTAATTGGAAAGGAGAGACACCTATAGATCTCTTCGTGGTCACTCGATCAACCTATAGAGAAAATTTCAATCTTGATTGCCAGGCCTTCTTGTTGTCTTCCAACAGCCTTTTGATGATCCTTATCAGGCTTTTGTTGGAGGACCCTGCTAAAACATTGCCTTGGGGATAGTATGGGGTGGAGTGAATCAGTTTGATCATGAATTGCCCACAAAAATTGGCTAACGGCTCAGCCTTGAAAGAGGTTGCGTTATTAGTGACAATCTTACTTGGGAAGTCGAATCTTGTGATGAGGTCTTCCAAGAATCCAATGATTACCTTGTGGGAAGCACTCCTGGTGAGGATAGCTTCAATCCACTTGGTGAAGAAATCGGTAGCAGTCAGGATCCATTTGTGCTGCCCACTGGAAGCGGGGTGAATTTCACCAATGAAATCTAGGCCCCATTGCTGGAAAGGTCCTGAAACAACCACAGGATTTAACGGCAAAGACTTGAGCTGTTGTTTTCCTGCAAATATTTGACATTTAGTGCAAGCTCTGACCCTTCTGCAGACGTCAGTGAATATGGTGGGCCGGTAGTATCCAGCCCTAAGGATTTTGTAGGCTGTGGTTTTCCAGAAATGATGCCCTCCACATAAGTTGTCATGAAATTCAACCATGATCTTGTCATCCTCTTGCGGATCTACACATTTCAAAAGTAACCCCAGGGGTTCTTTCCAATATAAAACTTGATCGATAAGGCAGTATCTGACTGCTTTGAGCTTCAAAGATTTTTCCTTGTTTCTTTGCAGGCCATCTGGAGGCCACAACTCTTGCAGAAAATATATGAAATCCTTATACCAGAGACATCAAGCTAATGGGGGCTCCCTTTGAGGGTCTATTTCAAACAGCCGACCCTGCTGAATTCCTGAGAATTCATTGATGAAACTTACCCCCAAAGCTTGGCAATTGGCTTCAGCCAACAGCTTGGCTAAACCCTAACCTTTGATCAATTTGGTAAGCTTTATTTCCAAGTCAAATTCCAAAATCTTGGCTATCCACTTACTCCTTCTCCCGTCTATGTCAGGTTGAATAAGAATGTCTTTAACAACAGCTGAGGGGACATAAGCGATGTTTTTTTACTGCAAGACATAGATTCTAAATGCCTTGAGAGCCTTTACCAAGGCATAGGCCTGCTTCTCCATAGTGTCATACCTGACTTCGGAATCCCTCAATGCTCGGCTGTAATAGGCAACAAGTTGCTCTAGCCCAATCTTGTTTGTCTGTAATAAAACAGTGGCCACCGTCTCAGGTTTGGCAAAGGAGAAAATAAGGAAAACCTTTGAGTAATCGAGACTGATAAGCACGGGGGCTTCAGTCAAGGCCTTCTTTATTTTCTCAAAGGAATTTCACTATTCAGAATTCCACCTCACTTCATTTCCTTTCCTTAACATGGTTGTTATAATTTTTACCTCCTCAGCGAAGTTAGGAACAAACCTCCTAAGAAAATTAATCTTACCAAGGAAAGATTGGACCTCTTTCCCGGACCTCGGGATTGATAAGGCTTGTATTGCCTCAACTCTGCTAGGATCGATCCTGACTCCTTCCACTGATACTATGTGGCCTAGCAACTTTCCCTCCTACATGGTGAACAAAGACTTCTTGGGATTTAATGAAATGCCAAAACTCCTGCATTTCAGGAAAACCTTCCTGAGATGACAACAGTGTTCTTTATCAGATTTTGAAAATACTGTGATGTCATCCAAATAGACGACCACAAATTTATCCTTTTCCCCAATGAAAGATATGCCCATGGCATGTTGAAATGTTGCCCCTACATTCATCAATCCAAAAGGCATCTTGGCATACATGAATGTGCCCCATGGAGTGGTAAATGTCATATTTTCCCTATCCTCAGGCAAAATAGAGACTTGATTGTAGCCAGAGAAACCATCGATCATGGACATCCTGGATGCTCCTGTTACCCTCTGTAGTATATATTCCATCTTTGGTAAGGGGTAGTTATCCTTCCGTGAGCTCCTGTTCAGGTTTCTGAAGTCTACATAGAGTCTCATTTCTCCATTCTTTTTCCTTACTGGTACCAAGTTGGCCACCCACTTTGAATATCTCAGTTGTACAATGATTTGGGCCTGTAGCAGCTTCTTCAATTCCCTCTCCATAATAGGCAGCAGCATAGGATTGATCTGTCTTAGCTTTTGCCTAAACGGATTTGCCTCCCTTTTCAACGGGATTTTATGCTCAATGACCGAAGTGTTATATGTTTTGAGATATTCATAGGTCCAAGCAAACACATCAACAAATTCCCTCAACAGTCCAGCGTTTTCATACCTATGCTCCTTTGTCAGACTTTTTGACAATTTGACAAACTTGGGCTCACTCTTAGTGCCAATGTTGCACTGAATAGTACCAGCGTCATCCTCCGAGATTTCCCCTTTTAATGACACATCATTTCTATCAAAAATCCTTTCCAAAGGAACCATCCCCCTTGGAATAAGGTTGCTGGGGAGATGCACAATGTTACGCTCTGCTATTTTACTCAGAAACTTACCCCCATCGAGCTCTTCTTCAGAGACAAAATCTTGGTCGATATGCATCTCTGATAATTCTTCAACACTCTCCAAGAATTTATTGATCTCGAGATCATCCTTGAATACCTTCCAATTTTTGACTTTGTCAGGTATGGAGGGCCTGTATTTTACTTCTACATCATATCTGAATTTGGGCGGCAAGGGTACTTTGAAATTGCTTGCTGATGTAGCCAAGGAATCTGCCACTGTGTTCTTTTCTCTTGGGACAAAAGAGATGTTGAATGCTAAGAAGAAAATGTCAATTAAGTCCCATACCTCATTTTTGTAGCTTCTGAGTCGAGGATGCTTAGCCTAATAAGTGTTTCTAATCTGCTAGACCACCAACTCTGCATCTCCGAACACTGCTACTTTCTGAATTCCCATTTCCCTTACAGCTCTTAATCCTAGGACAAGAGCTTCATACTCTGCCACATTGTTGGTAGCTTCAAATTCTAGTTTGTATGACAAAGATATGGTTTCCTGATCAGGTGACACAAAAAACACCCCAGCTCTAACGCCTTCCCTGGCAAAGGCTCCATCAAAGAACATTTTCCAGACGGGGGTGATGGAGGGAGGAAATCTATGGGAAGTGGTGGGCATCTTTCTGAGTTTTAGAAGAGGGTCGGGAGCATTAGTGAGTTGTAGTACACTGGAACCTAAATCAGTGTCCAAGGAAAAAATGGGATGGTTGGTAGGGTTGGCCTCATCACTGATCATATAGGCCAGTTGGGCTTCCCTGTATAGCCTCCTATGTTCCCCTCCAAACACTGGGATAGTAGCATATGTGAGGTCCATCTGCAAAGTTCCCCCCAGTATTTTTATCCAAGATCTTGATAACAACATATCGAACTTGGGGGGGACATCAACCACTACAACATCAATGACCACACTTTTAATGGGAAACTGAAACAAGGTTACGACCAGGTCTTTGATAACTCCTAGACATTGAACTTTTCTGGAGTCAAAGGAATAGAGGTCATGATAGGCTCGGGTGACTTCTAGCCCTAACTCTTCCATAACAATTTTGGGCATGAGGTTGTGAGAATCCCCTGAATCCATCAAGCAGTTGTGCAGTACCTTGTCATGTATGTTCAAGGAAGTGTAGAAGGGAGGGGATGAGTCATTCATGTCTTCTACCATAGGACCTAGAATAACTGCATGCTTTTCATATTGCAAATTGATGGAGTCTGTGGGAAGGCATGAGACTTCAGACTGTAAAAGCTCAGAGAAGCGTTTCTTGAACCCTTCATGTTTAATCAATTCAATTAGGGGCACAGGGATTCTGATCTTTTGAATTTCATGCTCGAAATTAAAAGAAGATGTAAGCTTTGGAATTTCTCTTATTTCGGGAACATGACTATGGACTATGGGAGAGAGGGGTCGGGGCTTCTTACCTCTGTGACTGTCCGCTACTTCATTAACAGGTTTCTCTATTCTAGTGGATTGCTTAGGAACATCAGGTGCTACTGTCTTTTTCCTAGACCTCAGATCATACCTGCCTTGGCTGCCATTCGCCTTGTCTCCCTTGCTCAGTTCATTTAGTTGACTGTCCATGAGAGACTCCTCATATGTTGATTGAGTGAGATGAGGAAAAGGAGGAGTGTCCTCGAAGCAATGGATTTCAGGATCAATCTCATCTATTTCTCCTTCTTCCCCCTCGGCCACAAAATTGTTTTGAAAAGGGGCTTGAATTTTTTGGTCTTCTCTGTCTCTTCCCCTCTTTCTTTGCACAGACGGGGAAGTAATATTGTTTGGCCTCCTGAAACCTCCTTTGTTTTCATAATTTTGAGGGCCCTTGTATGCTTACCTCCCCTCCACCTTCATTCTCTCCATCTCTGCAGACAGAGACTTCACCATCTTGGTCAGTTCATCCACTTGAGGGTGGGGCATCGATGGGACAGAAGTTGAGGTTTCCGATCTTCCCTTTCTTCTATCTGCATTGGCCTTGTTCCTTAGTCTATCAGCTTCTAATACATTGGGCTCCACTTATATGGCCACATCTTGCATTTGAGCTAAGGAGGTGGCTCTTATTTCTCTCAATAAAAGACAGAAATCGGGGCAAAACGCACTAGCATAAGAAATCTTGGCCGAGGCTTCTGAGGGTTTTATTTCGGCAAGAATTTTATTATACATCTTATTGAATCTTTTGGAGAAGTTAGAGACAGACTCTCCTTCTATATTCTTCAAAGACCCGAACTCTGTCATGTAATACATGAAATCCTTTCTATCTCCCCACTGCCTCAGGAAAGCACTATCCAGGGCTTCGATCCCAGCAATAGATCTGGGGGCCAATCCTCTAAACCACTTTCTCACCTCACCATCCAGGATCTGGACAAAGACTCTCATCCAGACATCTTGATTTTCAATGTTTAGGTTGTCTGCATAACTGTAGAAAGCAGCCAGGTGCTCTTCCGCAGTTATGTCCCCTTCTCTAGTGAACTTGGGCATATACTTCAAGTAATCTCCAGCAGTGAGAGGATTCATAGGATGGGGTAGGATCAAGGGAGCATATCTGGTAGCGACTATGGAATCCATTCTATTTAGAGGGGGATTAGCACCAACCATAGGAATATTAGGTGGAGGAGAAGGATTTCATGAAGGGGCAACTGGGAATGAATCTCGAAGTGGAATGGGAAACAAAAGGGGATTTAAGGAGAAGGCTAACGAGCTCAAGTCAGCAG
Source organism: Picea engelmannii (assembly GCA_009831015.1). NCBI lineage: Eukaryota > Viridiplantae > Streptophyta > Pinopsida > Pinales > Pinaceae > Picea > Picea engelmannii. The sequence goes on from ML787016.1 coordinate 107,511, forward strand.
ATGCTCCTCTTTGTGCAGGAGTGGTAACAGTAACAAGAGGAGGAGTGGTAAAGATAGGAGTGGGGAAATCTTCTGCGGTCCTGGGTCTACACCAAAGCGCATATTTAGAGGAGAGGGGAGTGACAAGGATTTCTCCCTCCAATCCCAAACCAGGAGGGGAAAAATCAACAGGAACACTCCCAAAATTCAGGAAACGGGGAACCTCAGAAAAAGGTCTGTTAAGAAACTGAGGAGGAGAAAATGGAGTTCCTACAGAAGGAGATGGTGGATTACCTGGTTCGGCGGTGGAAGCTTCTCCTTCAGATGCCTTTCCTTTTCTGAGAACCACCTCTGGATCAGTTTCAGGTGTAGCTAGAGGCAGCTATGGATGAGACCGCGTGTGTCTTCCTCTAAAAGCCACAATTAACACAGTAGGTTCTCCCCAGTGGAGTCGTCACAATGGAGTCGCCAGGTTCACAGTAGCAATCTTTAAAGGCTCTGATACCTGATGCACCTTCAGAATCAGAGGCTCAATGTCGTTCAATCCCGTGGAAAATATTCAACTTCATCCCCAGCAACGGCACCAGAAATGTTAGTGTCAGAAGTCACTCCTGGATTGCTTGCAGGAGCAGAGCCCAACGCCCATCAGTTTTATGTCACGATAGTTTGTAATGGGTGATCAAATGGGTAGAGACTCGAGAATATATCACTCTAACTTAGAGACTAGGTCTGGTATGTAAGGAACAAAGGAGGTCTTGATATAACTTCAGTCAGTGAGTTGATTTAAAGATGAGCAGGTTGAAGACTTGGTGAGAGGGGTGAACAAACTACCTCAGGCAACAGACCTTTCAGTAGTTTTTAGAAGAAAAACTATGAATTCAAGATCCTCTTGGTTCAGGGCCTCAAGAAACTGAAAGGGGGACTTGACTGGATCCTCCAATTCCAAGTCGTTCAGCGCTAAGAAAATCACAGAGACCGATTAGAAACAATGCAACTTTTACAGTGATCCAACCTACATCATCCTATAACAGTTACAACTCGACTGGATCCTCCAATTGCGAGCTGCTCTAATACAGTGTAAACAAAGAAGTGAAAGAAACTAACATTCATAAGGCAAGAAGTCTCAAAAGTCCACACATAACCAGGAATAACAGTGCTTCATTAAAGCTTTACAACCGGGAGCCTCGCTCAACTATTGATGATTACAAAATACAAAAATTGAGTCTATATACTCAGGAAAAATCGCCTAAGAGAGGCGTGCTCAGTCATCCAAGGGGTGGTGTCCCTTCAGTCAAACTCGTACTAATATTCTTCTTCAGGCAGCACCTTAACTACGCATGGCTCCTGCAAGGGGAGTAGCTGAGCCATTAAGTGCCGAGTTAGCGTGTGCAGACTTCTCTGGCTAGTCGAGGACTTCAGCATGGCTTCTTTGGAAAAATCGATACACAGGACCCTCTCGGGTAGACAGCTTGCCAGATCCTCCATACCTTACACTTAATGAGTGAGGAGAGGTTTCGACCACCCCCTCTCACCTTCATTTACTCCAAGTGAGAAACAGGATTGAGATCAGATCCGATATCACCTGGAGATCGCGATGATCCCCTCTGAGACTGAACTCGACGCCTTTGGCCCTTCTTGCACAGCTCTTTTTATTTTCCAAGTGACCATGGGCTGTGACCCTGCGTTTATTCTCAAAGACGCTTTCAGCGTTCACGAATAGGAAGAGGTTGATCCTTGCTCCTCATAGTCGCGAGGAGCGAAACACTGGGATGGATTAATTTGGCACCACACATCCCTCTCAGATCTGACAGTCCTGAACCAAATGTCTAGGACTTGAAATGTATGATTTTGCATGAGATGCATAATGTTCCTTATGTAGGGCACCTTGGATATCAGAAAACTGTGGCAGTGGTCAAGAGCCAATTCTTTTTGGCCAGGAATGAAGAGAGGAATTGTTGAATACATCGCTAGATGTATGGAATGCCAGAAAGTTAAAATTGAGCATAGGCACCCAAAAGGATTGCTGCAACTTTTGCCCATTCCTGAATGGAAGTGGGAAGTGGTGACAATGGATTTTATTACAGGATTGCCCAGAACAGGCAAGCTACATGATTCGATATTGGTAGTGGTGGACAAGCTCACAAAAGCTGGCCATTTTATTCCACTGAAAACTACACACAAGGCAGCAAATGTTGATGATATCTTCATGAAGGAAGTGGCACGATTGCACATAATTCCTAAAATGATTGTGTCCGACAGAGACCCGAAATTCACTTCAAAATTCTGGAAAGGATTGTTCAAAGGATTCAGAACAAATCTGAACTTTAGTACAACTTATCATTATGAATCTGATGGACAGACAAAGAGGGTGAATAGAGTGATAGAAGATATGTTGAGGATGTATGTGATGGATAAACCATCAAAATGTGAAGACTACCTACACTTAGTAGAATTCGCTTACAACAATGGGTATCAGGCATCATTGAATATTATCCCATTTGAAGCACTTTACGGTAGAAAGTGCAATACTCCAGTAAGATGGGATAATCCAGCTGATAGGACAATAGTCAGGCCAGAGTTTCTCAAGGAGATGGAAGACCAAATGTTAAAAATTAAGCAGAATTTGAAAGCTGCCCAAGACAGGCAGAAAATTTATGCTGATAAGAACCGAATCCATAGAGAATTCAAAGTGGGTGATCATGTTTTCTTGAAAGTGAAAGCTAACAGGAGTTCCCTGAAGCTAGAAAGTTGTGCCAAGTTGGCAGCCAGATTTTGTGGACCATTTGAAATCCTAGAGAGGATTGGTCCAGTTGCTTATATGATTGCATTGCCTGCATCTATGACTGTTCATAATTTATTCCATGTATCATTGCTAAATAAATATATACATGATGCTAATCATGTTATTGATTGGAATGTGATTCAGGTGGAGCAAGAAGGTGATTTCCAAGAGCATCCAGTGTGCATTTTGGACCGGAAAATCAAACAGCTCTGGAATCGAGCCATAGGGCTTGTAAAGGTCCAATGGACCTAGTATGGACCTGAGGACGCTACTTGGGAGCATGAGGATGCAATGCTGATAGAATACCCGCATCTTTTTTTTCAGAAATTCTGAAAATTTTGTTGTATATGGGAACATGATGCACTGAGGATAGTCCATAAATAAGGGGAGGGGATTCTAATATCCCTCAGCCAAACCCAAATGAAAATGTAATCCAAGTATATTTAAGCTGGTGAGCTATTTTAGACATCATTTTGTAATGTACCTTTGATGGCATGGTGCATGCATGAACTGTGCAGTAAAATGATGTAAGATACACATTTTCGGATACCGCGCACAGTAACTAAAGTGTGTGCAACCTGGAAGTCAATTAATATCGTGCGTAGTAACTAAAGTGCATGCAATATTAAGGTCAACTAACCTTTGTGTATATAATATGTGTATAGGCTAGTGAGCCAGTATTATAAGCTTGGAAGCTTATGTTTTGGAGTTAGGCCAGAGCGCCTAGATGTTAAAGGCCAGTGCTCCAATTTTGTATATGTGAGGGCATCGCAGGGGGACACTATGCAGGAAACGAAATAACGGAGAAGGTTCTGAGAGCTAGCCTCTGGTGGCCCACTTTACACATAGATGATAAAGAATACTACAGAGCCTGCGATGTATGCCAAAGACTTGGGAAACCTTCCAGAGGAGATGAGATTCCTTTAGCACCCTAGCTAATATTACAGGCATTTGAGAAATGGGCCATTGACTTTGTGGGACCTATCACCACCAGGGAAGCGCACAGGAGCAAGATACATAATCACTGCGACAAAATATTTGACCAGATGGGAAGAAGCAAGAGTAGTTAACGACTGTAGTGCAATTACAGTTGCGTGATTCATATTTGATGATATATCAGGTTTGGATGCCCAAAGATCCTCATGAGTGATAAAGGTACACATTTTATTAATAATACTATTGAAGCCTTGACTCAGGAATTTCAAGTTCATCACCAAAAGAGCACTCCATACCACCCACAAGCAAATGGGATGGTCGAATATTTCAATAAGATCTTGGAGACAGCGCTAACGAAGATTTGTAGTGTGAACAAAGATGATTGAGATATGAGAGTACCAATAGTGTTATGGGCCTATAGAACCACTTGTAAGAAGATGACAATGCATACTCCATTTAAGTTGGTTTATGGTTTAGAAGCAGTTGTGCCTATGGAATACTTAGTTCCTAGCTTGAGGATTGCAACATTCACAGATATGGATGACACTGGCGTTGTTCAAGAGAGGCTCGCGCAGTTGGTCGAACTAGAAAAAGATAGATTGATTGCAGGATTTCACCAGCAGGTTCAAAAGGAGCGAGAAAAGGCTTACCATGACAGAAGCATCAGGAAGAAAGCATTCAAGAAAGGAGATATGGTATTGGTATATGAAAACAAGTTTACGAAGCATCCAAGGAAGTTCATAACACATTGGCTTGGACATTATGAGGTTTCCTATGTTACCGAAGGAGGAGATGCACAGTTGAAGACTTTGAATGGATAATGGAAGGAAGGTTTGGTGAATGAGAGCCGGTTGAAATTGTACTATGACAACCAGCTGCCTCGCAGCTCTCAGTAAAAGCAGGAGAAGAAGGGTCTAGGTACCAGGTGCAATTGAAACTGGGTACCAGACACAGAAAAGACAGTCTGCACATAGTAGGGAGGAACTGAGAAGAAAGCATAGGTTGCGCAGCGCAATTTGAAGTCGAAGTAAAGTAGAATGTTCAGATCAAAGTGCCTTTGGACGAGTCACAGGTGTGTGTAGGGGGCCTGTTGGCCCTTGGTTATGTAAGAAAGTAAAGATTAAGGGAGAAAATACTAAATGTGAACTGTGTGTGTTAGCATCAGAAGTCACTCCTAGATTGCTTGTAGGAGCAGAGACCACCCATCAGTTTTATGTCACGATAGTTTGTAATGGGTGATCAAATGGGTAGAGACTCGGGAAGATATCACTCTAACTCAAGGACTGGGTCTGGTATGTAAGGAACAAAGGAGGTCTTGATCTAACTTCAGTCAGTGAGTTGATTTAAAGATGAGCAGGTTGAAGACTTGGTGAGAGGGGTGAACAAACTACCTCAGGCAACAGACCTTTCAGTAGTTTGTAGAAGAAAAACCCTGACTGCAAGATCCTCTTGGTTCAGGGCCTCGAGAAACTGAAAGGGGGACTTGACTGGATCCTCTAATTCCAAGTCGTTCAGCGCTAAGAAAATCACAGAGACCGATCTGAAACAATGCAACTGTTACAGTGATCCAACCTACATCATCCTATAACAGTTACAACTCGACTAGATCCTCCAATTCTGAGCTGCTCTAATACAGTGTAAACAAAGAAGTGAAAGAAACTGACATTCATAAGGCAAGAAGTCTCAAAATTCCACACATAACCAGGAATAACAGTGATTCATTAAAGGTTTACAACTGGGAGCCTCGCTTAACTATTGATGATTACAAAATACAAAAACTGAGTCTATATACTCAGGAAAATTCGCCTAACAGAGGCATTCTCAATCATCCAAGGTGTGGTGTCCCTTAAGTCAAACTCGTACCGATATTCTTCTTCAGGTGCCACCTTAACTGCACATGGCTCCTGCGTAGCTAAGCCATTAAGTGTCGAGTTAGCATGTGCAGACTTCTCTGGCTAGTCGAGGACTTTGGCATGGCTTCTTTGGAAAAATAGGTACACAGGACCCTCTTGGGAAGACAGCTTGCCAGATCCTCCATACCTTACACTTAATGAGTGAGGAGAGGCTTCAACCACCCCCTCTCACCTTCATTTACTCCAAGCAAGAAACAGGATTGAGATCGGATCTGATGGCACCTGGAGATCGCGATGATCCCCTCTGAGACTGAACTCGATGCCTTTGGCCCTTCTTGCACAACTCTTTTTATTTTCCAAGTGACCACGGGTTGTGACCCTGCGTTTATTCTCAAAGACACTTTCGACGTTCGCGAATAGGAAGGGGTTGATCCTTGCTCCTCACAGTCGCGATGAGAGAAACGTCGGGATGGCTTAATTTGGTGCCACGCGTCCCTCTCAGATCTGACAGTCCTGAACTCACTCAGCGATATTGTGGGCCCGGGTCCTAGACGCTCCTGGCACTTCGCGTTTCGAGGATATGAAGGAGCTTCTCCTTTTGCGTCGGAGTCGCGATGGGCGAAAAGGCGAGGGGCCTAATTTCCCACCACGTGTTCCTTTTTTATGGACGATTGATACTGCTCCGTGATACTGCGGGCCCGACTTTGGACGCTTTCGACGCTTTCGGGGTTCAGGGTTTCGAGATGTAGAATGACATGGAACCTTCACCCTTCGAACTCCCAAATGTCGAAATTCCACTGCGATTAGATCTCGCGCCACGCGTCCTTTGGTGGACATTTGCTATCCTTTCCTGCATGCAATATAGGCGCTATCCATCGTGCTAATCTCGGCGCAACTCTGCTAATCGTGATTTCCCGCCGACCGTCGATTTGATCCTATGGATGAATATGGATCGTCAACGATATAATTTCGCCCGCTTACTTGCTTGGAAGCCTGAAACGGGATTTTTTCTTGCTACGCTTGGGCACTTCTCATGCAACTTGCAAACCTGAATACTCTTGTGCCCAGGACAAGAATTGTTACTAACAGCGTGGAAGACATGTTGACTGAGATCAGGTCGAAGTTGCCAAAGAAGAAGAAAATAAGGAGTGAAGTATGGGAGAATGAGTCGTTGGACAAGAGGATCAAGGAGAATAGATAATCAAGTAAGATGGATCATGGACAACTAAGCAAGTGGAAAAAGCCACCGGTAGATGCTTTGGGGCACCTCGTGGGAAAGATGGAAAGACAGGTTGGTGAAGCCCGAAAAATGTGGGTCAAGTTGATCTAGGGTTTTAGACACCTAGGGTTTTGGTAATTAGGGTTTTGACACCTAGGTTGTGACCTAAGGATGTCTGAGATATATTGTAATGTATAAATAAGAACCTATATGGGAGAAGAGGGGTTCCTCATGAGTTGGTTGTTCGTTGTTGGTTAAGGGTGTTGTTGTTGTTGTGGATCGAGAGAGAGAGAGACTATTGTTGTGAGGAAGAGAGAAGTGATATGTGTGAGTGCACTCAGGGATTGTAAGATATTTAGCTGGGTGCGAAGATCAACCCTGCAGCTAGGCGCGCAGGGAGGGGAGAGAAAGAGAGAAGAAGAAAGAGAGATCTACAAGCTGAGAGCGCAGATAGAACTGTATGATTTATATAATTTCAAGAAACACAGTTTTGTGGACGTAGCCCTAGGGAGAGGGTGAACCACGTATATATTTTTGTCCTGTGTGGTTGATGTTGTGTTCTTTTCTTCTGTTACTCTTTTGATGCATTATTATGTTAGATATAAGATATAACTATGCAAAGTAGGTTTAAGTTGGTAAATGATATCTAGGTGTTGTGTTTTTTTTGTATTGGATCCACTTTGTATTTCCTCTAGTTGTAGACACATGTGTCCTGCAACCCCTTATTGCTACTTCGGGTGAGAATGCATCTGCTTCACAGTTGTTGCTAAAAGGGCCAGTAGTTAGGGCTTGTTGGTGCATTGTTAGAGCTAAACCCTGGGTTTTCCCCTATGTCAACAAAAATCAACTTTCAATGGTAGAGATCCATCAGGGAGATCAGATCAACAACCATTGGGTGATCAGGATCATAGATTTGCACGAAGTATAGAGTTAGAGTTCTAAAATCGTGAGGCTAGTCTTAGCTGTTGATCCTAGGAAGGACACATAGCGCAAGATTAACATTTCATTGACTCACAGGATGGAGCAATCAAAGGGCAGAGTCATGAGGACTCGCGAAATGCGAAGTCACGAAATGAAACACTATCACCAACATTCCCTTTACTTGATTCAATGTGATTGGCTTGTACACATACTTCATCAAAGTTAGAAGGATCTATCATAAGAATAGTGTGCTTGAGATAAGAATGTAAACCACCAATATATTTTAGGAGTGTCTCTTGTGTATATAAAGGAATACCCAAATTTAATGCTTTCTTACAAAATATTTGAGTATATTCTTGTACACTTTGACCTTTAGCTTGCCTTAAACATTTCCAATTCATCATTTCCTGTTGCATGTATGCTAATGGATAAAATTGTTTCTTCAAAGCAGTGATAAAGTCATTCTAGGAAGAGATTGTTTTACCATTTTTATTGAGATCATCCTTAGTTTTTCTTTTCCACCATATGAGATTTGTGCCTCCCAATTTGATACTTGCAAGTTGGATCTTTGTTTCATCATCAACAATCCTTTGTATACTACAATATACTTCTAACTATCTCACCCAATTATATATCTTTTCTGCATCTAATTTACCATCATAAGTGGGTAATTGAAAATTTACATCTAACTTTAATAAAGGCATATCGGAAGAATGATGAGTTTTTTTAGGTTACTTATCCTCAAAGGTATGTACACTTGCTTCACTTATAGATGACAAGGATGAAGGAAAAGAAGGTTTCAAAGTTCCACCACCTCCAAATCCTCCTTCTGCTCTTACTGAAGATTCACCTTCTTCAAATTTTGGATTTCTTCGTTGTCCTCTTTCATGGTAAAGTTCTTCTACCATGGCTTTAATCAATTGAAATGACTCAAATAAATCACCCTCAGATGAAAAAATACCTAGTTTTCTCGGTGAAGACATCTCTTGTATATGCGGTCTCCTTAGAATCTCTGTAATAAGAGCCTCAAGATGGCCTTCTCCTCGCTTGAATTTTTCTCTGGTGAGCATCCAATGCTTGCAATTCTTGTCAAACCTTCAAAACCAAATGCTCTGATACCATAAACTTGATCCAAAAATGTGAGGTTTTACTGACAAATTGCAAGTTAAGTTTAATGTACTTTATGCATTGGATCGATAAGAATGCGAAATACATAAACTTTACTAATTGTTGTGGAATATCAATTATGAATTTTACTTGATGCTTATTAATGATTAAAGAGATCAACCATAATAAACCATGTTGCAAATTAAGAGAAGAGAACAACAAAAAAGAAAGAGAAATAGAGACAAGAACTTGTTAACGGAGCTCACCAATCGTTGGCTATGTCTCCAGGCCCGCTTCCAAGTGGAGGACCTCTTTATTGCTCTTCAAATGCTCAAGTTCTCTTTACATTAGCTCTTTGTTGTTACAAAACATGCTTCAGTTTTGTTGTGCAAGACATCCTTGCTCAAATTCATACATGCCTTATCAAACTCCTCTCAAAAACATGAGAAAAATGCCTCTCAAAATATGAGAAATGGCCAAAAACACATGCTGCTCCTCAAAATCCCTGCATCAAAAAGTTACCCACAAGAACTTGTTAACGGATTTCACCAATCGTTGGCTACATCTCCGAGCCTGCTTCCAAGTGGAGGACCTCTTTATTGCTCTTCAAATTCTCAAGTGGGGAATACATCAACTTAGGTTTTCCCATCAGTGCCCAAGTCTTCTTCATTATGACATTGACCTCCGACCCTAAGTCGAGGACCACATAGTCTATATCATAATCTCCAATCTGAGCATTCAAGTTTAGATCCTTATTTGTCCTTCTCCTTCTAGATACTTGATGTATTGCTCTACTCAGTAAGGGATCTACCTTTCCTAGATCATACTGTTTGATCAAATTTTGTAGTTCTTGTACATCGCTTTCATCCTTTATCAAATTAATGCAAGTGCATAAGAATTACATAATCTTACTTACCTCTTTTCCTTCTCTGGACGAAGCAGACTAATCAAATTCTAGAGGCATTCCACATTCTCTCACTTATGGTTGTGCCTTTGATGAATAAGTGTGATCTCTCCCAAATTCTTTTCTTTCTTCCTCAAATGTTTGTCTCTCTTTCTTTGGATCAAACTCATGTGTCTTCTCTGCAGCTTTCCTGACCCTTGATTCCTCTGTAATCTTCCCTGGAATCACCATGTCTTCTCCTGTAGCAGCACCTCCTCTAGTGATAACAACGACTCTGGGATCCACTCCGCGAGGTTCTGCTGAAATTAGTTGTACTTGTTGGTTTCCTCCTCATCTCTCCTGAAGTTTGGCTAACAGTGCAGGACAATCTTCTATGACATGTTCAAATGAGTTGTAGTAACTGCAAGTGGTACAAGGGTTCTGATAGTCCTTTTCCAAGTGACCTGGTTGTGTGCAATTATAATAAATGATCTGACCTAGACCTTGACGCATACCTCCTCCTCGTCCTCTTCCTCTGAATCCACCGCGAGGGTTGAAGTTTCCTCTTCCTCGGGAATTATACTGCACAGTGTTTCCTTATTGTTGTACTTCACCTTGAATTTTGTATATATCCCTTGAAATTTCATGCATGAGGTCATAGGCCCTACAATCCCTATCATCATTCCCTACTCACTTACAGAATGTGCAATACAGATTTGTGGGTGTCTGAACATATTTTTGCATGTAATAACATTCACCAGGGCGATGTCTATTTCTACATAGCTCGCACCAAGGTAGGGTAACTTGCTTCAAAGGGCTCAGATCTCATGAGGCCAAGTACTCGTGAGATAGGGGACAATTCTCCTTATCATGGCCTTTTGATTTGCATCTGATACACCAGATGTCTTCTCTTTTATCTTTTCCCTTGTATTTCTTCATATCTTAGACCTGTAGAGATAAGCTAGTTAGCTTACTCAAGATTTGACTCATACCTGAGCTGGATTCTCCCATAGGGGTTGATTCTAGTTTCATGGCGATCTCCAACGCGTCATCCTGTGAAGCAATATTCTACTGCATCAGAGGGAATCTGATATACAGTATGAGGGAAGCAATGAACCATTCCTTGTTCTGCTCGTTTGGGATCTGAAAACTCAAACGACCTGTCAAGGTCTTAAACCTTTGATCAAAGTCCCAAACAGGTTCAGCTACTCTCTACTTGATTTCTTTCAGTTCTGTAATGCATTGTGACTCTGATTTGGGTTTCTTGAATTCTTCACTTAATGTGTTCTTGATATCATTCAGCGGTTTAGGCTGTGTAATTCCTTTAACAAACTTCATGTACCAGCTCAGTGCATGGTCTCTTAGGGTAGTACTAAACTGAGTTCTCTTAACTCGGTGATGTACCCTCCAATAGTGTTATCAAACCAATGGTCTACTTCTCTTGACACGGCGTTAGCAACTCTCTTGACCTTTTTTATCAGCACTGACATCCAAACCACAGGCGGTCTAAGTCTGATTTCAAACTGGTTATCTGCTAATCTAGCTAGCCACTCATATATCTCCTTATGAATTCCTCCAAAGAAAATCTCGTGTATATCAGTAAAGATATACCTTCCCAACCAGTCTTCTATATTAATATTAGGGTTCTTATTTTGAGCTTCTGTGAAGTTCTTTTCTTGTTCTTCTATCCACTTTTGAATCTCTGTCTTCGATGGAAACCACCTTTACATTCCCTCAAGAAGATATCGGTCTTGGAAACAGAACCATTTGTTGGCACAGAGGTAGACCCAGGGTTCAGCTCTAACAGCGCACCAACAGGCCCTAACTATTGTCCCTTTCAGAAACACCTGCGAAGCAGATGCAGTCTCACCCGAAGTAACAATAGGGGGTTGTAGGACACAGGTGTCTACAACCAAAGGAAATGCAAAGTGGATCTAATACAAAAGCAGCACAACACCTAGATATCATTTACCAACTTAAACCTACTTCGCACAGTTATATCTCAGATCTAACATAATAATGCATCAACAAAGTAACAGAAGAAAAGAACACAACATCAACCACACATGAAAACAAGATATATGTGGTTCACCCTCTCCCTAGGGCTACATCCACAAAACTATTTTTCATGATATTATATAAAGCATACAGTTCTATCTGCACTCTCAGCTTGCAGATCTCTCTTTCTTCTTCTCTCTTTCTCTCCCTTCCCTGTGCACCCAGTTGCAGGGTTGATCTTCACACCCAGTTGAAGATATTACAATCTCTGAGTGCACTCACACATATCAGTTCTCTCTTCCTCACAACAATAGTCTCTCTCTCTCGATCCACAACAACAACAACACCCTTAACCAACAACCAACAACCAACTCACGCTGAACCCCTATTCTCCCATCTAGGTTCTTATTTATACATTACAATAGCTCTCAGACATCCTTAGGTCATAGCCTAGGTGTCAAAACCCTAATTACCAAAACCCTAGGTGTCTAAAACCCTAGATCAACTTGACTCACATTTTTCGGGCTTCGCGAGCCTGTCTTTCCATCTTTCCCACGAGGTGCTCCAAAGCATCTACCGGTGGATTTTTCCGCTTGCTGAGTTGTCCATGATCCATCTTCCTTGCTTATATGTTCTCCTCGATCCTCTCGTCCAACGACTTGTTCTCCCGTACTTCGCTCCTTCTTTTCTACTTCTTTGGCCACTTCGACTTGATCTCAGTCAATGTGTCTTCCATGCAGTTCGCATTTCATCTTTTCTCCCTTAATCTTAGCTTTCTTCCATAACCAAGGGCCAACAATCTTGCTCGCTCGCTTGATTTAAGTCCATACCAGTCCACTCTAAGTGTTGCGCTTGTGCTAATGGTTGTGGTTTCTGTGAACAATTATCTAGATGACTGACTGAGGGCCCGGGAAAACAAATGATCAGTGACAGAGGTCAAGAGAGAAGTGATTGGTCCTAGAGAAAACAGGTCAATCAAATGGACGAAGGAAGACAAAAGAAAAACTACAAGCCGAGAGGGAAAACTTACAATCGAGTCTGCAAAAGGAGGAGAGACATGCAAAAATACAGACTTAGGTAGAAACCACAAACCCCTAAGGTTTGACAAGTTTATGTGATAACATTAGGCTCCATGAACATGTAGACTTTGGTGAGAAAATGTAGAGGAAAGCCATGAACATCAGGTTTTTCAGCAACCTAAGGAAGAAAAACTCAAACACAAGATCTTCTTGGGTTCCAATTTTAATGAAACTGAAAGAAATCATGACAGCATTATAATCAAACATTCATCATAACACAATCATGACAATTCATGTGAATCAGTCATTCATGAACTCTCTCAGTATCAGAGGAAAATAAGATGGAGAAATAAAGATGACTTAGATTAATCAAGAAATCTCAGATCACAATACATAACCATAGGGCCAAAGACTTCACTAAAACTTTACAATACGGAAGCTCAGCTCTACCATCAACCCTAACAAAATATCAAAACTGAGTATTTATACTCAGAATAGCTTGCCACCACCGGGAGTGTGACCTGGCTACTACAAGCAAAGATTTGCGTCTGCATCCTATTTTTCCAGTCTACACTTGCATTCTTCTGTCAGACGTGATCTGAGATCAGTATGGGCTTTGTAGGAGAATTCAGTGACAGAGGAACCTTTGGCTGACAGTCTACCCACACAGCCATTTTTCCATGCTTTCCATTTATGGGGTGAGATGAGGTTTCAACAACCTCCCCCATTTCTATTAACTACCTGCATCAGGATCGGGATAGAGCCTGACACCCATGAATGTTCTAGGATATGTTCACGACTCTTCCAAGTCGAGCCCAGCGCTTCGAAACCATGCAGATCTTCTGATGAGACCAAAATGAACGCTTTCTGCTCTTAACGTAGCTCCTATCCATCGCTCCACGTGACCTCGGTCCATGACCTTACGCATTCCCCATATGAAATTTTGGGATTTCACTTGTCGGGAGTCTTCACCCCCCTTCATTTAAATATCTCGATGTTCAATCTCGCGAAATGACCCATCTAGATCGACGGTTGGAGCTTCCTTGAACTTGACGGCCAAGATCATTTCCTTGAAAAATATCAACCGCCCATTGCTCGATAGGTTCTTTTCCTTTCTTTATAGCCCTACTTTCATATGACCGAGGGCTATGATCGTGGGCCCAACTCTCAGGAGCGTCGCGATTTTGAGTTTCGCGAACTCACGTCGTGCTCCATGCTCAAACCTCTCAATTGAAAAATCACGATTTCTTGGATCAGGTGCCATGCGTCTCCTCTGATCGGATGGCCCATAAGAATATTGGCATTTCGAGACCCGGGGCTTCGCCGCTTGCTCCATGCTAAAACCCTCGAAACATGAAATCATGATTTCTCTTATCTTCTACCACGTGCTCCCCTAGTTGGATGGATTAGATCATTTCGCGACTTCACATTTCGTGAGTCCTCATGACTCTGCCCTTTGAATGCTCCATTCTTTGAGTCAGTGAAATGTTAATCTTGCGCTATGTGTTCTTCCCAGATTCAAAGGCTAGGACTGGCCTCGCGATTTCAGAACTCTGATGCTATACTTTGTGCAACTCTATGATCTCGATCACCTGATGGTCGTTGATCCGATCTGCCTGATGGATCTCTGTCATTGAAAGCTAATATTTCTCTCTCACTTGATTTAAGTCCATACCAGTTCGCTCTAAGTGATGTGCTTGTGCTAATGGTTGTAGTTTCTGTGAACAATTACCTAAACGACTGACTAAGGGCCCGGGAAACCAAATGATCAGTGACAGAGGTCAAGAGAGAAGTGATCGATCTTAGAGAAAACAGGTCAATCAAATGGACAAAGGTAGACAGAAGAAAAACTACAAGCCGAGAGGAAAAACTTACAATCGGGTCTGCAAAAGGAGGAGAGACAGGCAACTTTACAGACTTAGGTAGAAACCACAAACCCCTAAGGTTTGGCAAGTTTATGTGATAACAGATTCCATATGTTTCTAACAGTCATGAAGTGTCACCGAAGGTACAGCATGAGGTTTAGCAACATAATTTGATTATTGTTCCTGTGCAGAAGGGGAAGCATGTTTTGTCATTTTCATTCGCATACTCAGTATTGTTCTTTAGTTTGTTTCTATTTAGTGGTGTATTGATGCAAAATGTGACAAAGAATGTAGATGATTGTATGATAAATGAAATGATTACTTTGATAAACTATGTTATCTCAGTTTTTATGTTTGTTGTGATTAGTAAGGTGATCATTGTCCCAGCAGAGAGGATGGATAATACAAGACAACTAGGGAGGCAGTACCCTCACTTCTTACCTGAGCAGAAGCAGACTTTTGGTGGTCCAAAAGCTTCCAACTGAGGAGGAATGATCCAGGAGGCTTCCCAGGCCCACAAAATGCTCAAAAGTGAAAGTTCTCATAATTCAATGAAACCAAATCCATTGCGACCGGCTCGGCATGTTGATTCTAGCCATATATTTACTTTCTCAAACAGGTTCTGTATGTGAGAGTTATCACACTCTGATCAGTTTCTCAAACAGCGAAAAAGTCAAAGGTCAAACTAGAAAAAAGTCAATGTTGACATCAACAAAGCTATTTCATGATGCTGATGTGGTAGAGGAAGGTGATGACATGTGGCGACCAGTGACTGGGCAGATGATGCAGACTTGGACCAATGGCAGTGTAACACTTGTCGAATTTCGGGCAAATGTGGTGGGCCACGTGGCACCCTATCAGCAGTTGTGTGGCAAGTTTTAAAAGTTTTTGGAAGTCCATGGGTTTTGAACCCACGACCTATGGACAAGAAAATTTTGGGTAGAGTCCTATTACCAACACGCCCCCATGTTTCTTCTTGTATATAACCCACAACATATTATTTAAAATGCTATATATTATATGGTGGCGAAAAGGGGGGGTTGGGGCTAAGCCCCAGCCCATGGTTACAATATGCAATGAAACCTTCGGTCAACGAAAAGGGGCGCAGACCACCCATAACCACCCAGGCACTAATTTTCATCACTTTAACCACCACATGCTCGGGGGCTATAACCGGGTGTTAGGCGCATTTTGGGGGGTGTAGTCCCATTGTATTACACCATATGCCCACAAATCAAGGAGCTATCGCGATTTAAGGGCTAGTGCTTGGCCATATGTGATTTCATATGACCTTTTCCAAGGGGCGCGCGCCTATTTTTGCAGGCTTATCCCATATATTATGCCAAAAGTGGGTTTTATACTATGTTGTTGGTATTTTTAATTGATTTTTGCCTGATATTTGGACCAAAATTGGGTTTTTTAGGATATTTTGGCCATTTGGAGGGGGATTTGATCCCAAAAAGAGGCCAGATCTTCAAGGGAATTTAGGCTTCTCTTGTTGAGCCTAAAAAATGTATAAACCGGTCTTTTTGAAGCTTGAGGGTAACTTTTTGATGCAGGGATTTTGAGGAGCAGCATGTGTTTTTGGCCATTTCTCATATTTTGAGAGGCATTTTTCTCATGTTTTTGAGAGGAGTTTGATGAGGCATGTATGAATCTGAGCAAGGAGGTCTTTCACAGCAGATCTGAAGCATGTTTTGTAAAAACAAAGAGCCAATGTAAAGAGAACTTGAGCATTTGAAGAGCAATAAAGATGTCCTCCACTTGGAAGTGGGCCTGAAGATGTAGCCAATGGTTGATGAACTCCGTTAACAAGTTCTTGTCTCTATTTATCTTTCTTGTTTGTTGTTCTCTTCCATTAATTTGCAGCATGGTTTATGATGGTTGATCTCTTTAATCATTAATAAGCATCAAGTAAAAGTCATAATTGATATTCTGCAATAGTTAGTAAATTTTATGTATTTCGCATTCTTATCGATCTGATGCATAAAGTAAATTAAACTTAACTTGCAATGTGTCAGTAAAACCTCACATTTTTGGATCAAGAGGCGTGAAGCGTCGAAGCATCGAATTCCTCCACAGCTAATATAGGAGAAAGAGTGTAAGTCCAGTCATGGGATTGTACAGTGGATGGTCTTCCACCGTGGAGGAAGGAACTTGGAAATAGCACGTGTGAAGTGGATTCATGTGGGTGTCATGTGGCCCTCAACCAATGAGCACCCAAAGAACTTCAGAGAGATATATCTGCCAGTTTTGGGCTCAGTTTTTAGCATGGAGACCGTGGTTGGAAAACTCTGGACGAGCATAGTGTGGTAGAGACCCTGAATGAAGGATTCGATCACTTAAGGAGAACGAAATTTTGAGGCCCCGTCCCTAGGAAATCCACTCAGAGGTCAAATGTGTTACACTAACATAACATTTATTTACTTCTACCCCTCAACCCTTAACCAACAAGTGACACATCCAACAAGTAAAATCTAACAAGTATCACACACACAAAGAGTTTTGGAAAATTTCAGAAAATATTTGTTACTATATTCATCCTCCCCTTTTTACAATGCCAAGCCTCTTATTTATAAAGGAGAGGTGAAGGCTTAGGGTTAGGTCACCAGATACTTGCCACTTTTGGAAAAGTGACAAGTGGACCAACCCTAAAGTCTTTTTGTCTTTTTACCAAAAAGTAATCTTATCCTAAAAGGGAATCTCATCCAAAAGGGAATCTTATCCAAAAGGGATCAAATCAAATCTGATTTGACCTCTTAATTACAATGTATACATACCAAAAATAAAATCATGTGAGACTACATATTACAAAAAGTCATTTTTCAAATAATGACAAAATCAATATGCCACATCACCATTTGCATTGGGATTTGTGCCATTCCAAAGGCTCTTTGACTGTTGCCATGTTTTGCAGCTGTAGGTGAGGTGATTTAGGACAGTTCCAGTCCATCCATGGTTGTCAGATTCATCAGGATGAGGCCCCAGGGTGTGGGAAAATTGCAGAGTTTCTTAGGAGGGCAAGGGGACTTTGGGATTTGATCGTTGTATGTAAGGAAATGCCCGTTGTTTAGTCACTTTTCAAACCTGATTATACCCCCCCTTTGCTTCTTATAATTTTCCCTACGAGCTGGCCGAAGCATGGCTTCGATTTGGGCTTGTTTCGGTGAAGGGACCTCCTGGGCCTAAACCTTGAGAGGATTTTCCCCTGTACCAAATAACCACAAAAATTTTCTTTATTTTTTCCATTTTGTAGCTTTGTTTGTTACCTTTCCGCTTCCTTTTGTTTGGTGAAAATCCGACTCTGTATGAATAAGATATGGCCTCGGAAAGGTATGCAGGAAGGAGTCAATCGAGAAATTGATCAGGGAAAAATTTGAAATTGGGGAAACATTCTAGGCTGGACACTAGAATTGACAGGTTTCTACAGGCTTGCATACCTGTAGCTGAAATGGGTTTTCCTCATCCGGCCCAATTAGGCCTCCTTTCGGTGCGTGCTTTTTGGGTCAATAATGAGTCCTTGTCACTCTGGGATGTGCCACTGAAGTTCTAGGCTGAATTTGCAGAGGCGAATGCCATGGATGCATTCTTGACTTCACCCCGATCATTTCAACTATTCACGAGTGAAAATCCGCCTCCGTATGGCAAAGTTATGCAATTAAAAAGGTCCAGTGACCCTTTGGGGGGGGGGATTTTAATTTTATTATATAGTTTTAAATATATAAATAAAATTTATTTAAAAAAAAATTAGTTTTATTAGGAATTTAAATAAAATTTCATTTATATAAATATAATATATATATATATATCTCACATGTATAAAAATAAATAAATAAAATAAAATAAAAATAACTTTATAATATACTAAAATCATAAAATTAAACTAAATTTTAAAAAAATAAAGAAATTAAAATTTAAACCCTCTCATGTACCCCTGGTCACCCATATGACCAGGGTGGAACCCCAAAAAGGGAGCTTGCAGGGAAGGAGAATGGAGGGAATGTGTTGGGTTTGGAGAGGTGGTATGGTAGGAGTGGAAGGTGGAGGAGGAGAGGAGTTGGGCAGCACACAAGTGGAGGAGGGGAGAAGGATAGTTGGTGTGTTTGTGAGGTATGGTGGAGGGGAAAAGGGAATGGGGAGGAAGGGTTGGAGCGGAGGTAATGGAAGCATAGATATGAGAATGGGGGAGTGGCAGTGCACAGGTGGGGCAAGTGGTGGAGTGGTGGCATGTCCGCGCGGAGGAGGGAGCAAAGGGAGGAGATGTACGCACGCGAGGAGGAGTGGAGATCGGGGGGAATGGAGATGGAAGGGGGAGGGTTCTAGTGGTTGTGCATGCACAAATATAGGAAGGAGCTGGGCGCGGGAAGGAGGAGCAGCGCACAGAGCAAGAGGAAATGGAGTGGAGGAGAGGCCATGGGTGGAGGAGCACGCGCAAAAAGGAGAAATGAAGGAGGAGGGAAGGTGTTGTTACGTGCAAGGGGAGGCTAAGGGATGGTGGTAGCATTCTGGTGGTGGACAGGTGGCCAACCACCCCCAAAAATTATTTTTGAATTTTTTTACAATTTTGGGTTTTTTCCAATAGTTAAGAGAGGGAGGTTTTGGGTTCAAAACCCGTCCCCTCCTATTTGATTTCTAGGTTATTTATGGGCCCTTATGAGTAGAAAAAAAGGGATGGTGTTGGGGTTTAAATCCCAGGCCTTGCAAATGGCCATGCACAAGCCTGTAATTTCAGCCACAATCAAGAATTTAATTCTCTAAAGGAGCCTTGGAGACTTGGGCCTGGTGCCCAAGAGGGGTTCGAATCCCCTCCCATTTGAATCTTTTTCACACATAAAACTAACTGAAATCACCAACCAGAAAACATGAAATATGAACCAGTAATCAACTTGAAATATGCACCAGCAGTGAGGCAATCATCGTGAAGGAAGAAATAGCACTCTTCTATGCAAAAAAATCACCACAACCAGTAAGTTTTTTCCTTTTGAATTGGGATTGATGAGGGTTTACCTGGCTCAGTGTCTAAAGGTTGTTGCATGGTCATGGATGGTTGCTCAATGAATACCTGCACTTGCTTCCAGGAAGCCTCCTTCTTCCATTGAATCCTATTGCAGAGCTCCCTCTACCCTTGGCCAAAATGCCAAAAGGACTTGAGAGAGGGGAGAGGGGGGGGTTTGTAATTTCTAATTTTCCAAAAACAAAAAAAATCCCCAATATCACATGAGGGAGGTTGTGTGTCCTCCCCTTGATTTTCCAAAATTTATGATTTTTGATCATTTTTTCCCATTATTTTTTAATATTCCTCGAAAATTGTGCAAGTCAAAGTTTGACTTTGACTTTGACCTTGTTGTTGTTGACTTAGCCCCAAAAAGGTTGCCAGATGAGACAAAGTCAGAATTGGACACAGGGCATGTTGTTGGAAAGGTCTTGATGAGTCTGTCAAGATTATGTCGTCATCAATGTGAAATAATTCCACCTCAACCCTCAATTTCGGCCCAGAATAGTGGCCGCTTAAAACCCCTGACTTGTTGGTGGGTCCACATGGAACCCAATCTTGCGAAAGGCATCAAATCGCCATACGATATCAAATCAAGGTAAATGAAGTGCCTTCGAAAAGGCATCATTGATTACTTCGAAGAGTTGTCCATAGATTTGTGTACTGGGGCCACTAATGGTTGTTTTATCTGTCATGAAACCCTGCTATGCGAGTTGGTTTCCCCCCTTTTCCCAAAATAATTGACCAACTTGTGACAACTCTAACCGAGCCATCCGAAGTCAGAATGAGGAAAATGAGGAGCCATTGGAAATTTATTTGAGTCCATTACAACATGGCATCACTGAATCTCGGATTTAAAACTCTTTACCAACAATTTTTAAACCCTGAAGCACTGCAACCAATCTGGTGTCCGAAATTTATCATGAATTTGCGAAAGCTCGTTCTTACCAACTGAGGGTCGAAACCAAGTACGAGATATACTATTGGAAAGGTATCTCACTTCCATACACCATGTCTAGGTTTTATTTTATTTTTAAAATAGGAATCTTAATATAATCATACCAGGAAGTCACAGCTATTGGTTTTGGCCATTCGGGTGATGCTAACTTTGCGTCCTCCATACGGGGTCATACGAACTCGGAATCAGACTCATGATAGCCCATTGGAAAGGTTGTCCTGATGCCTACAATATTGAAGAATTTAATTTCCCAAAATGTGACCAATATTCATTTTATCCTTTGTGAAAGGACCTCGTCCCCAAGGGACCCGCCTAGTGACAGGTGAAGGGGGGCAACGTTAAAAAATTTACAAACTGCATGTTTAGCTCATGAAATCTGAACTAAATAGTCTTGAAATGATGACTTATGATGTGGGAGGGTTCACAACTCTCTGAAGGTATCCAAATGATACTCTTTTAAGGGAAGAGTCCATAGTAATTATGACCCCTTCCACTGTCTTCGACTAGAACCATAGCACAACCCCATTCCCATTGAACACCAGACAAACCAAAAAGAGGACAACCTGCGGAATTAAAATGAAAAAGACCAAAACCAAGGGAAAAATCAAAGAGGGGATTATACACAAAATTAAGATCAAACAAGTGAAAAGACTCAAAATTGAAACCAAGCAGGAAAAAGGCTAAAAATTGAAACCAAGGAGATATATACAAGAATAAAAAAGGCAACATCAAATACATACAAGAAGGAAAATCAGCAACAATGAATACATACAAACATAAAATGAACAAGTGGTGACTTATGTACAAGATGACGAGGTCTCTCAAGAGTAAAATAACTTTAGATGACGACCATTCAAAGGGAATTGAAGTGGTTCGCCATCCAAGGTTTTTAATATGAAAGCATTTATCCCTAAGACCTCATAGATTGTGTAAGGACCCAACCATAAAGAATCGAACTTGCGATGTTTGGATGGGCCTCATGTGCTTTGTCCCATAGTAAGACATCATCTCCTACTTTGTAATTTACCATTGTGACTCTTTTATCAAAGGAACGTTTAACAATGTCTTGCTTCTTTTGGAGGTGTTGGAATGTGTCCTTTATTACCTCCTCTAATTTGATGAGTGTGTCTGAACGATGTTGTAAAGGTTGGAAATCATATTCTTCCTTAGCAATATCCAACCTCAAGGATGGAATTTGTAAGTCAACAGGCAAGACAACAGGAGCTCCATACACCAGAGTGTAAGGACTTTGACCTGTTTCTCTCTTATGGGTTATACGATCATCCCATAAAGCAAATTTTAACTTTGTGTGTCAATCACGATTGTTATATTTGACCGTCCTCTTATGGATCCAAATCAAATTTTTATTAGTGGATTTGGCCAATCCATTACCTTGGGGGTAATAGGTGGAAGATCGAAAAATTTGGATGCCATATGTGACACCAAGGTGAAGCATGACATAAGACATGAAAGATGATCCATTATCAGTTAGTATCTTAGAAGGTGTTCCAAAATAGGATAAAATGTTATGTTCAACGAATTATACCACTTGTTGACTCGTAGCGTTCCTAGGAGTGATTGCTTCAGCCCACTTTGTAAAGTAGTATGTAGTTGTTAATATGAATACGTGACCAGCGTTGGAAGGTGGTGAAACTGGCCCAATAAAATCCATGCCCCATCTTGCGAAAGAGACTTGGAATTCAATAGGCCTAAGAGGTAAGGAAACTAATTTTTTCTTCCCAGTGAAGCATTGGCAAGCTTCACACTTTCCAACTAGTAAATGGGCATCTTGGGGGAGTGAAGGCCAAAAGTAACCTGCATGTAAAAAATTTGTTGCAGTGGTTTTGGCTGAAAAGTGACCTCCGCAAACCCCTAGAATGGCATTGTTCAAGTGCCATTTGGGCTTGGTCAGGAGTCAAGCATTGTGACAAAACCCCATCAAGGTTTCTTCGGTAAAGGATTTGGTCTTGTAAAACATACCGGACAACTTGTAAATGAAGTGTTCATTTGTCTTTAGTATCCATGTCTGGTGGGCAAACACCATTGATTAGAAAATAGATGATAGGCCCATACCATGGTTGTGAGGCTAACTCAGTTTCATTAACCATTTCTTCGAAAGGAATCGAGTCATCTACTTGAGGGGGTTCATATATGACTGAGGGGTGGGATTGGGTTAGAAATTCAGCCATCCCTATCCCCCTTATGGTTTTTGTCAGTTAATTTCCAAGTCATACTCTTGCATGCACATGATCCATTTGGACCACTTACTATGCAATTCGGTTTGATTCAAGGCAGTGACTAGGAGAGATGTAGGCACAAAAACCTAAACTTTGTGGCCTTGGATGTAATGTAGAAATTTCTCCAAGTATTTATACAAAGAATAACCATGTTTATCCAATGTAGAATAGTTCATTTGGTGTGTCTTCAAATTTTTTCTCATGAAGGCGATTGGCCTAAGATTTTCCTCATGATCCTTTTGCAATAAGATTGCAGAAATTGTCTCCTCTGATGAATTAGTGTACACGAAAAATTCTTTAGAGGGATTAGGACTAATTAAAAAAGGGGAAGAATCAATGGATTCAAAATCCTGACGGGTAGGGGGGTCCCATTTGAACCGAATGTCCTTCTTCATAAGTTGATTTAGAGGTTTCACTACTTGAGCAAAGTCAGGAATGAAGCGTCTCAAGAAGTCTATCTTTCCGAAGAAAGATTGCATTTATTTTTTATTAGTAGGTAAGGGAAACTTTTTGATTGCTACCACTCTCTTGGGATCAACTTTGACACCTTCTCGAGAGACAATGTGACCCAAACGTTTTCCCTCCATAACACTGAAAATGGTCTTCTTAGGATTTAAATATATGTCAAATTTACGACATCTAAGGAGGACCTGCCTGAGGTGATCAAAATGACTACTTCATTCTTTGGAAAAGACTGTGAGATCGTCGAAGTAGACAACAATCATCTTACCCAATAATCCTTTGAAAGCAACGGCCATGGAACGTTGAAAGGTGTTCCCAACACTAATCAAGCCAAAAGGCATCTTTATGCATATGTGCCCCAATGAGTAGTGAAAGTGGTTTTGTGACTATCAGAAGGCTTGAGGGCTATCTGATTGTAACCTAAGAAACCATCTAAAAGGCACATCATTTGAGACCCGGAGACTTGTTGGAGGATCTCTTCCATTGGTGCGACGAGGTAGTTGTCTTTTAGGGACACCTTATTCAAATGTCAAAAGTTGACACACAAACAGATATCACCAGTTTTCTTCCTAACTGGAACCAAATTAGATACCCATTGTGAGTAACGAATATGGTATATGACCCCATATGCTTCCATCTTGTCTAATTTAGCTTTAATTGTTTGTTCCAAAGAGGGGTTGTTCTTTCTTTGTCTCTGTCTGTAAGGTTTCAAATCATGGATTATGGGTATGGAATGTGTTAGTGCTAGAAGTTGCCCCTAGACTGCTATAGGGTCAAGCCTAGCAAATCTTTAGTTATTGCAATGATTTTATAAATAAGAATGTGTTTGGGTTCTGAAATAAGGTAAATGAGGTAGATGATAAGAGAAAGAATAAGAGAAACAAACTAAATGCAGATCAGTTAAAAAACCATTGGGCATGGAGTCAAGTAAACATCATGTTAGATTGAAGGCCAGTGAGTTGCATATCAGACAAAATACTTATATGATGGTGGATGGAAGAATAGAGAATGTGACAAATAGTAGAACATCCACCAAACAGAGATTCTCTATGTCAAATGGATGCGACAGTACTTGAAACAAAACACACAGATAATAGGCAATCATGGAAAAATCTTTAACGCTCGGGAATCTATCATCCATGAACAACCATTGATTCTCGATGTCTGCAATTCTTTCAAGTAAGACGAAGACAGAATGTAAAACAGGAAGAGATCACAATCTGGTAAAACAATACACCTGGATGTTCAATGTCAGAAATGAATACTTAAATAAATGCCCATAGGCTTACAATAATTCCTACACAGGCCTCTGCCAAATTCTCCTCTCGGGTCCCTTACGCCTACCATAACCCTAGAAGCAAGGTGTACCTCTCTGCAGCAACATTCATAACATTCTCCTTAACAAGTCTCTCCAAAATATATGCAATACTATGTACATTAGGATTTGAGTCTGTTGAGAGTTTCGGGAGAGAATGAAAATAATGATATCTTCTCTTACCACCTTTGTAATGTTATAGAGAGTTTTATATGCATAGTATCAGACCCTATTGTCACTATCTGAGAGCCATCTCACTTTCCTGGCATTAGTCAATATCAGAGCAACGATACCTGTACGAAATGGAATAATGGTCATATATCACAATCCGGGTTTTTAAGCAATGCTTGGACTGTGCGTTCCAACTCTGATCTCGTGTTCAGGAAATAAAAACAGTTTAATTTCATAATAATAAACCTCCCTGAGACCCGATGGCGCACTTGTTTTATGATGGGAGCTATTTAGAACCCAACGCAATATCTTATGAACACATAAGATGTCATCCCTTACACATGGCATCGGATTTTTAACTCGAATTTGCAGGTTTGGGTCTGCTCTATTTTTGCCTCCATTTGACATCTGTGCAATCAACACGCCACGAAACTTGGATTTAGTCTCGAACATTTAGCTTCTTCTCATGAAATCTTGGCATATGTTGTTGACATGGAATACAATGTGGCTTTGATATGTTCAGTGGACTTGTTGTAAGGTAGGGCCCGATGACCAAACCCAAACTTTTACTCCTTGTGACTTGTGCGGATTGTGAAGACTCGTGTTGAATTTATACATGGTTTATTTGGAAGGTAGCTCGATGCTTGGAAATGCTGCCTCTAGACACCTGGAAACAGATTCATTGACAAATGAATGCTACAGCTAGACGGGCCAGTAGAGTGACACATATTTTGATGTAAATGCTCCATCGAGTTGAATCGGGCATCTTCTCTTCAAATGGTTTAGCAATTCGAGTAGTGATTTGTTGTAGCCTCTTGTGGGTTTAGACTATGATGTGTTGGTGCTTTATCATGACTGTTGTGTTGTGTGGCTAGTAGTAGTAGGTACTAAACTGTGTTGTATGACTGCAGGTGCATGGCTTCGAGGACTGAAGATTGTCCTTCGGGCGCAACAATTTTTTGGTGAAATTTTAAAATAAAACCAACTCTCTTCTCCTCTTCTCTAATGAGACAAGTTAAAATCTCAGCACTACTTCTAGCGTATGCAATACCGGTGCTCAGGAACAAAACTTCTCGATGCTACGGGAATAACCCCATTCCTGGAAAAAGGAGAAAATGAAAATTTAGTATATGGATACTAACAGCATGGACTATCTCCTGCATATCGAAAACCTTGAGATCTTTGTAGGACCAAGCAAAAACATCCTTGAACTTTGTCAAGAGTTTCGTGAATTGAGAAATCTCAGAAAGAGAACATTATGAACCTATATAGACCAATTTTGGATCTTTCTCAGTTCCCGGGTTTATAGGGATGGCTTCTTGCACCTTCGTAACAGATTCACTATCAATACTAGGTGCAGAGGTAGTGGCATTATTGGAATCAAACATGGATTCTGGTACGGACAAACCAGGGGGAATCTTATTTGTCTTTAATTGGATTATGTCCCCAGTTTCTTCTTCCAACTCATGGCTTATATGTAGATCTTTGAATTCCTCCTTGTTTTGAAGGAATCTACATATTTGTTCGTCAGTATCAAAAACTTACCAAGAGTCAACATTATTAGGTAACACAGGTCTATGTAAAATTTGGACTTTTATATCTTTGATAGACTTTACAAAATCCAAAGTGAAGCAAGAACCAGCCAAGGCCAAAGTATCAGCTATGTGGTTTGCGGCCCTAGGTATGGCTTGAATGTTGAAAGATAAGAACTTCTCAATAAATTCCTTATCCCTTCGGTGGTATTGTTTGAGGCGTGGGTTATGAACTTCATAGTTATCTCTAATTTGATTCACAACCAATTCAGAATCCTCGCTCACCAACAAATGGTGAATTCCTAAGTCTAAGGCCTTTTGGAGGCCTTGAACTAACACTTCATATTCATCCATATTATTAGTGTTAGGGAATTCTAATCGAAAAGAGAAAGGGATTTCCTTCCCCTTGGGATCACACAAGAGGACCAGAGCTCTAGATCCATGCTTGGATTTAGCACCATCAAAATCCATACTCCACACCATTTCTTCCAACTCAAAAGAAGGGACATGTGCATCTTCCTCAGAGAACGTAGTGTACGTACTCATCCTTGTATCTTGAAAAGACACATGTTTTGTATTGTAGGAAGCAAGTACAACCTGCTCTCAGTATTTTGGTTCCCTCCTAATGACAACTTCAACACCTTTATGAGGAAAGGTGAAGTGGGTTCCTTCCATGAAGTAACAACCCTTTTTGACTTTGGTGGACCACTCCCTCCCTAAAATCATTCCACATGCTTCAGGTATATCTGTTACAATCATGTTTATGAGCATGCTTACATCTGAAGCTTGGTTGAAAGTAATGGATAAGTCCTTGATGTAACCAATGGTTTCTACGGTCCTTGAATCCAAAGCTAACAGATATTTACATGGGCATGTGCATTCAAGACCCAGTCTCCTCATGACTCAAAGGGGCATGACATTGTGCCTCGCTTATGTGTCAGCAACACAATTATGGAGTAAAAAATCAAAAACCAAAAATGAGATATAGAAAGGAGGAACCCCAGGGTCTAAATCAATAACATCATATTCTTCCTTAGGTTGAGAAGAGGACTCTTTGGAAATAGGAACTCTATGTTCCATTTGTGGAGTAGGAGGTGCTTGTAGAACACGTGAAAGGTTTCCAAACTGAGCAGGTGTTCTAAGAGAATCTAATAATGTCATGTGAGCGAGGACCTTCACTAGATCTTCAATGACATTATAAGGTACCAGTGTTGGGAAGCAGGGTGGTGGATTATTAGGCAAATTTACCTTGTTTGGATTCCACGGAACCCTGTTCTTTAAAGGGGAAGGTAATCTACCATTCATGGGAATTTTTCCCTTTTAATTGTCCTTGGGATCGATTTTGGTCCCTTCCACTCCTTGCGGGGTGGTTTTAGGGGCCTGACTCCTAGTTTCTACAACAAAGCTTATGAAATCAAGAGGATCATCATTGCGGGGAATAGAGTCTTCCATGTTAACTTGGTCGTTTTGGGAAGTGGAAGCAAGCTTGTTTTTCATTGGAGGTAGAGGGGCTTTACCAGTTTTAGACAATTCTAGGTGACGTGCATACGAGTAACAATACTCAGGATCATGAAAGTCTTGGAAAAAGTGGCACCAATCCACTTCAGCAGCATGTTGCCTAGGAGGAGGTGTAGGAGGAAAAGGAGGCCTTGGCCTCGCAGAAGCAGTAAAATGCAAGTCATTCACTTTTTCGATTAAGGGAAAGTATTTGGTTGTTCATGTTCATTAATAACTTAAGTGTTTCAAAACTTTTCCTTTCTTCAATCCTCGAAGTTTGGGAAGGTGGGGGTTCATACCGAGGACCCTCGTTTCTAGGTACCTCATTCCTAGGCCTCCCGTTAAAATGGGGCTGCGCTAAAGGTGAGGGAATCATACCGAATTCCTCCATGTTTCTCTCAATTTCCAGGGCGCTATACTTGGTCGCATCTAAAGTTTATATCGATTTATCTTTCAATATATACTTTACATTCATATTCATAGAGGTCATGTAGTAATGGAAAAAATTGTTCCTAGATGGTTGGGATGTAGTTGGGATCCTATTCAAGGTCTAGGTAAAGTGTTGATTAAAGTTTAGAATTTTCTCCCCCTCATGGATGGAGAAGGTTGTGAAATCCCTGAGTAGAGAAGACACATCATCCGCCCCTTGGAAATGATTCTTGAATTCTTGGATCATAGTGTCCCAATCTGGGATACTATCATTGGGAAGCAAGCGATACCATCTCGTTGCTTCACCCTCAAAGGTTCTTACAAAAAGTCTAATGATGACATCAAGAATTGTTATGTCCATGAGTGCTAATGCATCATAGAATTTTTGTATATGTTCCTTGGCATTCAATGTACCAGTGCCACTGAACTTAGGAAGCCTATTTGGGGCATCTGCAGGTATGTCATGAAGAGGTCGGGTCAACCTCAAAGGAGTCCCGGGTTGCCAGGGAATTTCCATCGGAACAATTATGGGAGGAACAACAACAATTGTTGGAACGATGAGAGGAAAAACCTGAGGATTAGTAATTGTTGTTAGATTGACTAAAGCTTTCTTTAGTAGGGGTTCTTGAATAGGAGAAGAGGAAGAGGGTGACTCAGCTCGCATGACATGTGTAATGCGTTTCCCTAGTTTCCCAGGTGTATGTGTCTCACTACTTGTTTTCTTTCGTGAACTTTGACTTCTTGTATTCCGGGGGGACATTGTTTCCCTAGTCTTAGGATATTTCCTCCTTGCCAGCTTGCAAGGGGATCAAGAAAGTACTTTAAGTACAAGAGATGTATCACACGAACAATCCTACTCTTTCTAACACGATGTTGATTAACCTAACTATAAACAAAGTTTTGTTTTCGTTCTTCCCGAAGTGGAAGGTAAAGTATGACAGATTTATAACTTCTCACATGAGTTCAAACAATTAAAATCAGACACTGAAAAGGTAAGAGGAAAGGAAAAATCCATGGTATTTATGACTCCCAGATGCAACAAAAATTGCAAGGGAACTAAACTAAAACAAGTACCAAAGAAAATTCCAAAGGATCACTGAAAGACCTTGCCACAAAATTTTGTCAACAAGTGGGAAAAAGGACACCAAAGAATTTGGGTCCAATGCTTAGTACAAGTTTGGGATACAAGCAAAAATAAAGGGGTTTGCAAGTTTTTCCCTAGTATGGTCGCCAAAAAAAGGGACGTGTTATAAGAAAAATATGTCCGTTGGGACAGGTCCGACCTATCCGGTTGTGAAGCCGATTATAGCCTATTTGGTAGCTCGGCACAAGGCAAAGACTACCCGCACCTCAGGTGGTCCTTCATCTGAGGTAGTAATGAAGGGGAAAAGGAGAGGTGAAAGACTTATAAGAAGTCTTTCTCAGGACCACCCACCCTGGGTGTTTTTCTCCCTCAGCTTCCTAGATGGCCAAAATGGCATGGGGAATTATGGACAACAAGATAAAAATAAGCTCGTTGATTTTTAAGACAACGAACTAGACAAAGCAAACAACGATTTATTCACTCCCTTAAAGAATTGCAAAATGGCCCATAATGGGTTCCCGGGGTAAACCGAGTTCCTGGATAATTAACTAATGGATGCCTCAAGTGAAAGAGTGAAAAAAAAGGGTGAAACGTGATCTTAAAAGATACAACCAAGTCCTTTTAGATGGCTATAAATTGGGAACAACAAGTCGTTCGAAGCTTTTAAAACGGGGAAACAAGCCCATAATGGCTTGATACCCCCCGGGGTGACCCGAGAAGTGATCCCGAAAGATTGTCAAATAAAAAAGGGGGTTATAAAAGGGGATTGTCCTTTTTTACAAGTTGTTACAACTATGTTTGGGATAGTAATTACAACTTCAATTTTGGTTCGTGGATGAAGGGTGGACTAACAAAAGGTTTGACTTTAAAAGTATTTTATTGGTGAATTTTTAGTTATTAATACATGCCTTAGCCACCAAATTGTTTTGAAGGTTATCTTGATCAGGAAAACACATCTCGGAAATGTGCCAACCAGTATAAGAAGAGTAGTCTTAGCATACCATGGTGGTTAGGTTGAAGAGTGCCCCATGCAGTTCAGAGAAGAAGGGATTAGCCACTTCTCGTCATTAGCACTTTCGAGCTTTTAAAGCCGCTTGGATGGAAGAATGATAACTGCAAAAAGGAAGAGGCCAAGGACCCCACTAAAGGGAGTTTTAGCTAGGCTTACCCAAGCAGAGTAGTATTCCAACCAAGATGAGTTATTCAACTCCTTGACCTTGTGGTACTAAGGAAAGACCACTCGATTTATACTAACTAAACAACTTCCTAGGGGCTCCTGATGAAGACTCCCTGGATTTAACTCTTAGTATCCTATAAAATTGAAATTTCTTGAAATAAAGGACCAGGCCATCCACGTGGCGAGGTCATATCTTTCTTTCACAAGCGTGCCTCCTGGTCACTGAATTTGAAATCTATCTAAAATGTTATACACAAAACAATTAAATAGGTATGTGACATATATGTCACGGCTAAATAATATGTATATGTATGTATCTAAATAGTATAAGTTTCATTTTGAGTGTATGGGGAGGACCCCTGAATTGTTTTCAAGTGTTTTGTGGTTTTTGAGTGTATTTAGCTTACTTATTTTTGCATGGCCCCTTTAGGGGTAGCCACCTATAGATTATTGAATGAAAAAAATATACAATGAAAAGATGACAAAATTAACTAATTACAACTAAACGATTACACCATTCAACCCAAAGAAATGGGTTGAGGCTCTTTGCAAGTGACAATGTTGCCATGTGCATGAAAGCCCCAATTGATTCCTTGTATGGGGATTGGAATTTTACTATTTGGAAGTTAGAAATAGTGATGATCATCTACGCAAGTACATATCATATTTTATAAATAGAAATTTACAAGCAAACTACACAAACAAAGTATATCAACATGGGTATGTGTGCCAAAATTTTGGAATGAGTGCAAGTGAATATAAGGTGAATATGAGAGTGATTGGGTAGATTTATCGATCTGATTTGATGTTTTTTCTTTGCTATCCTGTTGGCCCCTTTGCCTCAAACAGGTATTTAGGTGGTCCCCAACCTGTTAGGAGAAGCAAAGTAGGTGATCGGTTATGTCCTTGCAAGAAAACAACGAAATTTTAGTATTTATATATGAAAAAACTGAATTAAATGAAACAGAAATGTGTATATAAAAGATAGATAACAACCAACTAAGATGGTTGTCAAATGGGGGGGAATTGACCAAAATGGTCAATTTTCCTATTTGGGACAGTAATGTTAATGGTAGGAAAACATAACAGAAATGTACATGAATGAAATAAGGAAGCAAACAAGTATGAACAACCAACTAAGAAGCTTATTTGAGGGCTATCCTAAGGGGGCCTAGGACTCCTAGCCACTAGCTAAGGCTGAAAACAACTGAGTACTTCATAAAATCTGCACTAAAACACATCAAACAAGTTAAACAAAATTGTTAGAAAATAAAAGCAAGCAAGTTAAACCCAAGGAAGCAACAAAAAACACCTAGCTAACCAATCCCTCCTGGAGATAGGTAACATAACAAGTATTTACTTCTACCCCTCAACCCTTAACCAACAAGTGACACATCCAACAACTAAAATCTAACAAGTATCACACACACAAAGAGTCTTGGAAAAATTCAATAGAGTTTTGTTACTATATTCATCCTCCCCTTTTTGCAATGTCAATTCTCTTATTTATAAAGGAGAGGTGAAGTGCTAGGGTTAGGTCACAAGACACTTTTCAGTTTTGGAAAAGTGACAAGTGGACCAACCCTAAAGTCTTTTTGTCTTTTTACCAAAAATTAATCTTATCCTAAAAGGGAATCTCATCCAAAAGGGAATCTTATACAAAAGGGATCAAATCAAATCAAATCTGATTCGACCTCTTAATTACAATGTATACATACCAAAAAGAAAATCATGTGAGACTACATATCACAAAAAGTCATTTTTCATAAAATGACAAAATCAATATGCCACATCACCATTTTCCTTGGGATTTGTGCCATCCCAAAGGCTCTTTGACTTCTTCCATGTTTTACAGCTATAGGTGAGGTAATTTAGGACAATTCTAGGCCATCCATGGCTGTCGGATTCACCGAGATGAAGCCCCAAGGTGTGGGGAAATTACAGAGTTGCTTAGGAGAGCAAGGGGCCTTTGGGATTTGGTCATTGTATGTAAGGAAATGCCCATTGTTCAGGAAATTTTCAGACCTTATTATATGCCCCCTTTTCTGCCTATAAGTTTCCATGTGAGTTGGTCAAAGCATAGCTTCGATTTGGGCTTGTTTCGGTGAAAGGACCTCCTAGGACTGAACCTTGAGAGGCTTTTACCCTATACCAAATAGCCACAAAATTGTTCTTTCATGTTCCCATGATATATCTCTATCCTCTACCTTTCTTATTCCTTTCACTTGGCACAAATCCGACTCTGGATGAGTAAGATATGGCCCCAGAAAGGTACGCAGGAAGGAGCCAGTCAGGATACTGATTAGGGAAAAATTTGAAATTGGTGAAAATTTATGGGCTGGACATAAGAATTGACAGGCTACTACAGGCCTACATACCTGTATCTAAAATGGATTTTCCTCATCCGACCCAATTTGGCCTCGGAGACCCCCAATTAGGCCTCCTTCCGGCATGTGCTTTTTGGGTCAATAATGAGTCCCTGTCACTTTGGGACATGCCACTGAAATTATAGGATAAATTTGCGGAGGCGAATGCCATGGATGCATTATTGACTTCACCTCGGTCATTTCGACTATTCACAAGAGAAAATTTGCCTTCGTATGGCGAAGTTATGCAATTAAAAAGGTCCAGTGACCCTTGGGGGGTGGATTTTAATTTTATTATATAGTTTTAAATATATATAAATAAAATTTATTTAAAAGAAAAATTAGTTTTATTAGGAATTTAAATAAAATTTCATTTTTATACATATATAATATATATTTCACATGTATAAAATATAATTAAAAAAAAAAACTTTACAATATACTAAAATCATAAAATAAAACTAAAATTTAAAAAAAAATAAAACAATTAAAATTTAAACCCTCTCGTCTACCCCTCGTCACCCATACGACCAGGGTGGAACCCCAAAAAGGGAGCTCACGGGGAAGGAGAGTGGAGGGAATGTGTTGGGTTTGGAGTGGTGGTATGGTAGGAGTGGAAGGTGGAGGAGGAGAGGAGTTGGGCAGCGCACAGGTGGAGGAGGGGAGGAGGATAGTTGGTGCGCGCGTGGGGTATGGTGAAGTGGAAAAGGGAATGGGGAGGAAGGGGTGGAGCAGAGGGAATGGAATCACGGATATGGAAATGGGGGAGTGGAAATGCAAAGGTGGGGCAGGTGGTGGAGTGGTGGCCTATCTGCGCAGAGGAGGGAGCATAGGGAGGAGATGTGTGCACGTGCAGAGGAGTGGAGATCAAGGAGAATGGAGATGGAAGGGGGAGGGTTCTATTGGCTGTGCACACACAAATCTAGGAAGGAGTTGGGTGCGGGAAGGAGGAGCAGCAAATAGGGCAAGAGGAAATGGAGTGGAGGAGAGGCCATGGGTGGAAGAGCGCGCATAGAGAGGAGAAATGAAGGAGGAGGGCAGGTGTTGTTGTGCACAAGTGGAGGCTGAGGGCTGGTGGTGGTGTACGATTGGCCAACCACTCCTAAAAAATATTTTTGAAATTTTTTACAATTTTGGGTTTTTTCCAATAGTTAGGAGAGGGAGGTTTTGGGTTCAAACCCCCTCCCCTTCTATTTGATTTATGGGTTATTTATGGGCCCTTGTTAGTAGAAGAAAAGGGAGGGGATTGGGGTTCAAAGACCAGACCTTGCAAATGGCCATGCACAGGCCTATAATTTCAGCCACAATCAAGAATTTAATTCTCTAAAGGAGCCTTGGAATCTTGGGCCTCATGCCCAAGAGGGGTTCAAATCCCCTCCCCTTTGAATCTTTTGCACACATAAAACTAACTGAAATCACCAACTAGAAAACATGAAATCTGAACCACCAATCAACTTGAAATCTGAACCAACACTGAGACAATCATCCTGAAGGAAGAAATAACACTCTTCTATGCAAAAATTTCACCACAACCAGCAAGTTTTTTTCCTTTTGAATTGGGACTGACGAGGGTTTACCTGGCTCAATGTATAAAGTTTGTTGCATGGTCATGGATGGTTGTTCAATGAAGACCTGCACTTTCTCCCAGGAAGACTCCTTCTTCCATTGAAGCCTATAGCAGAGCTCCCTCTCCCCTTGGCCAAAATGCCAAAAGGACTTGAGAGAGGGGAGGGGGGGTTTTGTATTTTCTAATTTTCCAAAAATAAATAAATTTCCCCAATATTGCATGAGGGAGGTTGCGTGTCCTCCCCTTGATTTTCCAAATTTTTTTATTTTTTATAAATTTTTCCCATTATTTTTTAATATTCCTCAAAAATTGTGCAAGTCAAAGTTTGACTTTGACTTTGACCTAGTTGTTGTTGACTTAGCCCCAAAAAGGTTTCCAAATGAGACAGAGTTGGAATTGGACGCAAGGAACATCGTTGGAAATATCTCGATGAGCCCATCGATAATATGTCATCATAGGTCTGAAATAATTCCACCTCTACCCTCAATTTCAGGCTAGAACAGTGGCCACTTAAAACCCCTGACTTGTTGGTGGGCCCACATGGCACCCGATCTTGCAAAAGGCGTCAAATCTCCATACGATATCCAATCAAGGTAAATGAAGTACCGTCAGAAAGGTATTGACAATTAATTCGACAAGGTGGACATAGATTTGTGTGTTGGGGCCATTAATGGTTATTTTATCTGTCATGGAACCCTGCTATGCGAGTTGGTTGCCCCCCTTTGCCCGAAATAATTGACCAAATTGTGACAGCTCTAACCGGGCCATTCGAGGTCGGAATGAGGAAAATGAGGAGTCGTTGGAAAGGTATTTGAGTCCATTATTGCATGAAATTTATGAATATCTAATTTAAAACTCTTTACCAACAATGTTTAAACCCCGAAGCACTTCAACCAATATGGTGTCTGAAATTGGTCATGAACTTGCGAAAGCTCATTCTTACCAACCGAGGGTCGAAACCAAGCACGTGATATACCATTTGAAAGGTATCGCACTTCCCTACACCATGTCTAGGTTTGATTTTCTTTTTGAAATAGGAATCTGACTAGAATCAGACCAAGAAGTCACAACTATTGGTTTTGGCCATTTGGGTGACGTTAACTTTGTGTCCTCTGTACGAGGTCATACGGACTCAGAATCGGGCTCACGATAGCTCGTTGGAAAGGTTGTCCTGATCCCTAAAATATGGAAGCATTTATTTTCCCAAAATGTGATCAGTATTCATTTTATCCTTTGTGAAAGTACCCCATCCCCAAGGGTCTTTCCTAGTGACAGGCGAAGGGGGCCAACGTTAAAAATTTTGCAAACTATGTGTTTAGCTCATGAAATCTGAACTGAACAGTATTGACATAATGACTTATGATGTGGGAGGGTTCAAAAATATTTGAAGGTAGCCAAATGATAATCTTTCAAGGGAAGAGGTCATAGTAACTATGACCCCCACCAATGTCTTCGACTGGAGCCATAGCACAAAAGGACGTTTGTGGAGGAATGAAAGTGTAAAATATCATGTTGAGCCCAGAGCAGACTTTTGGGTCAACAAGAACGTTTGACCCGGTCATAGGTTTTAGTAAACCATGAATTCCCAGTTGTGGGAGTAGCATGAATCTCAGAAAGCATCGTGGATTTAAGGTGTGATTGTTTACTTAAATACAAACGACCTTTGTAATGAAGCTCATCATTGTGTCAAGAGTACCCTGGGGAAACTAGAGAGTTGGATTGAAATTATTGGATCATGTGCGATATTTTAGGATCATGTATCCATTCTTGGTGCACATCTTAGAGCCTATATGGTACAATGAAGGAGAGGGAGAAAAGGGACTGTTCATCTTCATATTTTCAAGAAAGAGTGTCAACAACCACATTTTCTTTGCATTTCTTGTAAATGATCTCATAATCATAACCAAAGAGCTTAGTTACCCATTTTTGTTGCTATGGGGAGGAAGGTCGTTGCTCCAAAAAATACTTGAGGCTTTGATGATCTGTCTTAATTTGGAAGAGTTTCCCCAGGAGATAAGGGTGTCAAAGATCCACTGCATGCAGAATAGCCAACATTTCCTTTTCATAGATTGATTGGCCCAAATAGTGTTCTGAAAATTGTTTGTTGGTAAAGGCCAAAGGTATGCCTTCTTGTCCTTGATGGTGATTTTATTGGGCATGAAAGTTAGGACACATGCGCCAAGTACCTTCTTTCTTAAGTACCATGACAACATGGGAAGAATACGGGATGGTATTGGGGCGAATAACACCCACTTGGAGCAACTCCTGCACTATTTTCTCAACTTCATTATTTTGGGTAAAGGGATGATGATAAGGAAGAACATTGGGAGGAAGACTTCTAGGAACAAGGGGAATGGAATGATCATGAACACCACAAGAAGGAGTAAGTCCCCGAGGAGTGGAAAAAACAACTTTATGTATGGAAAGGATATCTTGGAGGTCAGGATGCATAGAGGGTGTCTCAACGGCTTGAATAGAATGGAGTTGAGCAATAATACCAGAGTGGCCTTTCTTGAGGATATTTTCCATGCGATGGGAACTAATGATTTCAGGAGAACCAGCTGTGAGACCTTGGAATTGATACCTTTGTCCCTCCTATTGGAATTGCATGGTTAATTCCTTAAAATCCATAAGAATGGGACCCAAAGTGTGTAACCATTCAACACCTAGAAAAATGTCAGAACCACCCATGTCAATGGAAAAACATATGATATTTCAGGTGGTAATGTCTATTTTGAAGAAGAACATTTTCACAATGCCCACCACATTTCATGGACCCACCATTGTCTATCATAATTTGAAAATTATTGACAACATGAATATAGCAATTGGTTTCATGGGAAATGAAATGATGAATAAAATTGAGAGTGCTACCACTGTCAACAAGGATGATGCCCTTCCTATGCTTAATATAGCCAATGAGCTTGAGGTTTTTTGGGGCAGAGAAGCCAGTGAGGGCATGCCAGGAAATACGTGGGTCAACTTTAGGTGGGTCAGCAAGCTCCTGGGTAGCATTGGGAAGGGAGGGCTCGTCAACAAGGGGAATTGTCACATCATCTTCAAGAACATCTTCGGAAATGACCACAAAAAGTTTTTTTTCTTTACACTTGTGCCTCGGAAAATATTTTTCATCACAATTATAGCAAAGACCCTTCAGTTGGCATTCAACCATTTCAGCCCTAGTTAGTTTCTGGACCTTGAGGGGAGTGACAGGGGGGTTAGGATTAGTGGATCGAGGACAAGGAACAAAAGAGGGTTTTTTGTTCTAGGAAAAAACAACTTGTTGGGCCTCTTTATCACTTTGAGTAGCTTCCAACCAAGTCCGAGGGTGGGCTATGAGAACCTGGGATCGGATTTCATCCTTGAGGCCACTAATAAAGCATTCACAGAAGAACACATATGACATGCCCTCTGTTCGAAAGGCCAAATTCTCAAAAGAAGTGATAAAGTCTTCCACTGTGCCTGACTATTTCAACTTGGTCAAAAAACTGAGATAGTGGGTATCAGCATCAAAGCGGGCATAGGCATAGAGCTCTACAACAAACTAGGTCCAGGAAATATAACCCTGATGTGAATTTTTACGCCATTTCCACCATTGCCACCATTCATGATCTAGATATAGGACATCATAGTGAAGTTTGGCCAACTCGTCACTAATACCATGGAGAGAAAAAGAATGCTCCATTTGTTTGACCCAACCCATAGGATCAGAGCCATCAAATTTATTAACCTCTACGCGGGGAAGACGAGGTTCACAATGAAAGGCGTTGGATTAAAAATGAAGATACTGAGAGGAATCAATAGTATCAGGTTGGTCTGATGAGGAAGGACTCGTAGGGCGGTACAACAATTGATTAACAATAGACTAGAGGGCGGTAAATTGGGTTGTGAAGTTGGCTTCCATGGTGTCAAATTTGTGCTCTACTTTTTCAATGCGGGAATTGGTAGAACCAATCTCATACGTCATATGTTCGATGGAGGCATGGGCTTGATTGATGGAGGCTTGGAGTTATTGGTTGTGAGTGGTGACCATTTGGAGAGGGTAAGTGCGGGTAAGGAAAAATGGGTGGGTGGGAACACAAAAAAGGACTTATAAGTGATATGTACCACGACTTTCAATGCGAGAGGGGAAATATAATGGAATAGGTGGAAAAGTAGGGAAATTGGGAAGGCGTAGGGTCCACTGAAACAAAAAGGATTAAAAATGAAGGGTATGACTGTGATCCGGGAGAAAAGGGCAATCCAATGGAATAGGTCCCAAATAAGTTATACTCTGGCGTGAAGAATACCGCAGTGACGAAATGCCCAAATGCTTAATAGCAAGAAATGTGTAGTAATTTCGCAACCAGAATGTAGAAGGCATAGTTGCGTGACAATAGATATTTTCTGTTCTATTTTTGTTTCTGTCCCTAGGGGTAGGATATTCAGGGTTTCTACATACAAGGGTTTTCCCTATGCTATAGCTCTCTGATATATGTGTGGGGTCCAACAGTAGTACTTGGCCCAATATCTCAGGGCACCAACTAAGGAGGCTAGACAGTGCCCTTAGTCGTACTACCCGACTACCCAGGTACTAGAGAGTATCTTCCCGAGTGTTTTTCTTGGCGGCGCTATTGCAGTCAGGCGGTGGATCAGTTTATCTATGGAGGGCTTCAGGAAATCTAGGTCGATATGTATACATGTGTTGTAT
Organism: Picea engelmannii; assembly: GCA_009831015.1. Lineage (NCBI taxonomy): Eukaryota > Viridiplantae > Streptophyta > Pinopsida > Pinales > Pinaceae > Picea > Picea engelmannii. The sequence continues at coordinate 146,551 of ML787016.1, forward strand.
GATGTGCTACCACTTGAAGGGGTACCAACAGGGGTTACAAGGGTGGCCAACAAATGTGCGCTTAAGTACCTCTTATATTTCCTACGTGTATGATGTTGATATATGGTAGTTGCGGGAGGTATTTACCTCCACGTGTAAACCTGGCGAGAATAGAATATTCCGGGAAGAAAGAAAAAACCTTAATTAGTTGGCTAATAACCCTAGAAGACAAGTTGGCTCAAGAGGATAATCTGTATTAGGTTATTAGCCTCCAAGAGAAGAAATTGGCTAAAGGAAATATTATATACTAAGTAAATTGGCACCCAGAATGAGAAGTCGGCCCAGGCAGTTTGCCAGAATTACTATAAATACAGGAGGCCAGTCTTCATTTTGGCAGGCATTCTCAGAAATGTAATAGCACACTTGTGCGCACTGCAGTTGGGCAGTTTTGTGTGCAAGTTTTGGAGAATATGTTGTCGCCAGTCTATATTCTCGGTCTTCTCTGGGTTTGGACTTTCTGATCATCTCTTGTTACTCTTGTTTGGTGCGCTATCCTTGGAGAAATATGCACCACCTTTGTTTGGCTATCTAGCCTAGGATTTGCTTCCGGAATGATTCTCTGTCAAGGTTAAGGTGCTCGGGGGTGGCTTCGGCCTATGGTTGGGTGACAATAGTGATATTGTCTATGGTTAAATGAGCAAACCCATTATATTCTAACAAGTTATGGGCCCACACCTCCTTCATTCAGTCTAACCACTGGAAGGGAGCATAACCATAAGGATACTAAGCTCGTTGAAGAATTGTCGCTAGGGTTTCTAGCAGGAGTAGTTACTAAAGCACTGTCATTAGGGTTACTAGTAGGTGCAGTTGCAGAAACCATAACCCTCTCGTTGAGGCACCTTAAGTGAAGGGATTGACCTAATTTTTAGATAGACTAGTGTGCCCTAACCTAGTGCACCTCCTGGTACTCTCAGCAAGCTAAGATGTCAAGTTTGAGTTTTTGGTCAAATCTAGGGTTGACCAAGTTAGAGCAGCCATGAATTACTCTATGAAGTCAGAAAACAAGTTAGAAGGAGTTTCTAACTTCAGAGCATGGAAGACAAGGATTGATCTCATCCTTGCCAAGAATAAAGTGTTGGATATCGTGAAAGGAAAGATTGTGGAACCAGAGTTTGAAGAAGGAAAAGAGAAGGAACTACCGAATGTTGCAGTTATGGAGAAGTTCAAAGACAATGAAATCAATGCCATGAGTATCATAGTGGATTCTATAAAAGATCACTTGATACCCTACATCTCCCATCTTGATTCGTCTAAGAAGATGTACGATGCCCTAATAAACCTCTTCTCAGTTAGAAACATTGGACAAGTAATGAGTCTGAAGAATGAGCTCTGTGACATGAAGATGAATGATGATGACAGCATAACATCATACTTTGTGAGTATCTCTCAGTTAAGAGATCAACTACAAGCTATTGAAGAAATCATCTCAGAGAAGGAACTAGTAAATATAGTACTCAATGGTCTTCCCAAGACATAGGATGCATTTTCCTCAAGCATGAACACAAGGAAGGAGTATCCTACATTTGAAGAAATTTGGACTTGTTGTGTGCAAGAATAATCAAGGATCAATGCAAAAGAGAAACCCCAAAAGAAATATGATGATCAAGCCTTCACAACAAAGTTCAAGAATTTCAGGAATAAAAAGAAGTTTGGCTCCAGGAAGAAACCAAATCAAGAGAAAGATATGTCAAGAATACAATGCTGCAATTGTCGAAAGTATGGTCACTACAAGAATCATTGTCCTGAGTTAAAGAAAAGGAAGGAAACACACGAAGCATCAGTTGCCGAAGAAAGGGAACCCTCAAAGAAAGCCAAGCAGGACAAAAGAAACTTCTTCTTCTAAGACAAGGTAACAATACTCTTCATAGTTCTTGTACATAACATGTTTACATAGTTTCTGTACATATCCTGCATATCTATTTTCTAGAAGATAACATGTTCAAAGAGAAACTATACCTCTGGAAGAACAACAAGATAAGGATTGCTATCACAATGACTACAAGTCATGCAATACACATGAAAGGATGAAGTACATCAACAAACCCTAGTAACAATTCATGTGGAATTTATTACATAAGTAACAGCTGCAAGATAAGCTGAAATTAGAACCAATCTTGAAGAAACCTAGAAGAAGTAGAGAAAAAAAGAAGTCAACAATCAAGAGGAAATTGGAGAAATTCTTATGACACTTTTCATAAGGCAATAAGGATGCAGACGAAAGCATGGACTCTGTTAGATGGAGGGAGCCGATTATATATTTCCAAAAGAAGATCATGCATTCATGCATGAAGCAAGGATTAGGAGGGAGCTAATCCTAATGATCCATTGAATATGATGAAGTATCTATCCATGGTAGCAACCATGAAAAGCAGCACGTGTTCAGTTTGACTTTAGAAGAAGTCTTCTTTGAAAAGAAGCCTAAAAGTATCCCTGGTTGTCCATCCACATCCATTATCCTATGATGAAAGAAAGAAGTTGGAATCTTCAGGGCATGGAATCTATAGAAAACTCCATGGACCCAAGAGCTAAAGAGAAACATGAGGAAGAACATGAAGATTCCAAGAGAGAAAGAAAAGCCAAAACAACCAGTCATTGTATCAAGAATCACAAGACTACCATTCTGACCTGAACTCACTAAAAGCAATCAAGCAGAGGAACTGAAAGTTGTGATGAATAATAGTGTATGGGAGACTTATGAATGTAAGCATTGTGAGATCCAGAACTACAGGTTCTCCCAGATGGAGGGAGAAGACTATGATGATTGCTTGTTCCAATAAACCAGATATACCTCTACATGAGCCATTATATCGTCTGCAATATCCATGGATTATAATTGACATCAGATTAATGCAAAGACTGTTCTCCAGAATAATTGAAAAAAGAGTGTATGTAGAGAAACCTCAAGGATTTGAGGTATACCAGAAAGAGACCCTTGTATGCAGATGAAAGAAGATTTTGTATGGACACAAAAAAACTTGGTGCAAAGATTCTCATGCACAGCAGAAGCGTGATGAAAATCTTCTATGATAAAAGTCGGAATGGTTACTCAGAAGTCCAAGATGATGGATTGCTAATCCATGACAAACTCTCATGATGAAAGAAGAAGTGCCACATGGATATGTTCCAGTTTGAGCCTTGCCACGATGTTATGATCTAGCAGAAATCAAAGGAGATGAATTCAACTATGATATATTGTAATGATCGGAGCTATATGAAGCCTTCAGAGAAAACCAGTGTTCCAGAAAGACTGAAGTACATTGAGATCAAGCATTACATTCTCCGTGATGAAGTCCAGAAAAGAGAAAATGGTTCTCCAATATATATCTCCACAGATGAGCAGATAAGCAGACATTTTGGTAAAGCCTCTGTCCAAGATGAAAGAGTTTGTGTACTCAAGTTGGAGCTCATGGAGACGACTTCCTTATTGAAAAAGGAAGAGATGACTCCCAGGTTGGGAGGGAGCACTGATGTGTTATTGACTTATGGAAAGTCATTTTTCAGTTCGAAAAATGGTCCAGGATGAGCAGTTCCTTTCCAGTTCAGAAAGTGGTTTGAGATTTCTGACGGACAGGCATTTTCCAGTTTGGAAAATGGTCCAGATAGAACGGTCATTTTCGTAATGAAAATGGTTCGATGGATTGTTGATGTACCATAGACAGGGATTACCCTTTTGGTCAACATTGAGAATGGTCTAGGACAGTCTCTCTTCTTGACGGTCACTCTCAGTAGTGGTCAAGAAGATTGGTCTGCCTCACCGGACAATCATTCTTTCGAAGCTCACAGTTGTGAGCAATTTCCAAGAATGGTCCATTTTGGAGGTTGGTGCAGGACAGTCATGTCCTTAGGAAATGGTTTGGACATGCATTCCCTAGGACAAATTCATTCTCTCCAGGTTGCACTTTGTTTAGTGCCGGAGGAATGGCCCAGATAGGTGAATGGTCTAGGTTCAACAATCAGGGACAGGCATTCCCTAGGGAAGACTCAGTCTCTCCAGGTTGCACTTTGTTTAGTGTCGAAGAAATATCCCAGATAGGTGAATGGTCCAGGCTCATAAATCGGGACAATTATTCTTCCTTGCTTGAGAAGAATAGTCCAGATAGATCATCATTGATGTTTGACCTTCTAAGGGCAGATGCTCTTCCAGATCTCACAGTTGTGAGTG
>ML787016.1:158968-170805 GCA_009831015.1 Picea engelmannii
GGACTCCACAAGTCGTCCAATATAAGAAGAAAGCTCTTATTTTCAAGAGATGCATACAATTTCATCTTTCGCGTGTCACTAGAAGAAATTCCCTTGAGATCTAATTTCAGAGACTCGGCAATGGTATCCTGGAGACTTTCAATCTTATAGTTTTGAGAAACAGTAGACCAAATGACGAAATCGAATTTAGTACTCACCTTCTCCTTGCAGTTATTGTAGATGACTTGGAGTAACGAAGTCTTGCCGACCCCCGCCATCCCATAGACACCGATCACACGAGCCAGGGAATGAGATTCATTAAGCCATTGGAGCAGCTGCTCCTGACCAGTTTCAACGCCAGACCCCACGAAGCCGGAATCCGGTAGAGGTTGAAGAAGCACCTCTGCTCGAGACTGTGAGGACCCCACAATCTGTGCAGTATTGGCCGCTATTGAAAGATCAGATTGAAGCTGTTGGAAGAGCTCACCAAATCTGGTCTTCCATTCTCTGATTTCTCCGGGGATCTTGGGGCTGAAGAAGAGGCAGCAACCGAGACACCGTTCTCGCTGTCTGTTGGCGCGATCGATGAGGGCGTTGGCTTCCACAAGGGCATCCTTGATCCTTCCCAAACATCTCTCCACCAACTCCGGCAGCTGCCTTTGTTGAACTTCGAATTGGTTTTGAATATGGCATAACGACTCGTCCATATGGGCGTATTCTGTGTTGAGAAGTTGAAGGTTCTTCCCCAACTCCCAAACATCCTTCAACTGTTGCAAGATGGGAGAAATAATGGCGTTGGTGACGACGTTTGTCACCACTCCGGATGCCAGTCCAGTCCCAAAATCCGTGGCCATATTTGCAAATGGCAGAGAGAGAATAGAAATTATGTGAAGATTGAAACGAAAACAAAGGGAGAAAAACAAAAGAGTATGCAACTAGGGAGCAAGGGCTTTAGGAGCTGCAATGAGGGCGATGCACAATTCCAGGATTGATTGAAGGAGCAAGGGCTTTGAGAGGTGCAATGGGTAGGATGAGGGCGATGCACAATTCCAGGATTGACTGAATATCTATAGAGTAAGCGTAGGCTGTTTCTCTAGGATAGCAAAAAAAAGGAATAATTTGCATCGGTCAAGTATAAGAAGCAAGCTGTGTGCCACTCCTGGTCTTAGAAAAATATTTTTATTTATGATTTCCGCAATTGCAAGTTACTTTTACCATGAGTTTTGTTAAGTACGATGTTGAATGAGTGTGATACCAACTGAGAAAGCATGGCGCGATCGCGATTTTTGAAACTGGATACCATTGCTGGTTTTGGCGCCCATGAAAGACGAGACTCTGCTCTTGGCATCTGTAGAGCCCTGGACGCCCCCGGAAGTTTCCCTTGTGTCAGTCTTGGCAATGTTACTACTCCTCGGCTTTAGTGAGCTCTCGGCGCACTTGACAGGACTGACACTAGTCTGAATCTGGTAGGTCGATATCTACCATGCTCTTGGCGCCTTGGGAGGTTTGTATCTGGTAACCAGGGCGACACACCTTTTTAAGCAGCTTTTGTCTCAACCTTCTTGGCTTCCTGCAGCTTTCCCTGAGCCTGTCTTGGTTTTAGAACTTTCGTTTAGTATTGGTCGCTGCTTCCAAGATCTTCCGTCTTTTTTCCTGGCCCCTTTCTGAAACATCATGACTTCCTCCCCGCGTTTTCACAAATGCTCTCCTCCCCACTTTTAGCTCTACCTTCTTTTCCTCTGACCTGCTAGTTAGGCTGGGGGACCCCTGACGTATTTTCCCCTCCTTCCTGACTGTTCCAGAAGTCCTTTTCAGTTTTCTCCTCCTTAGTCTCCGTTTTGAAATCCATAGAAGCTTCTTTATGGAGCCTAAGCGCTCGGATCCCTCTGCAGGGAGTCTGGGAGACCCATGGGACCATCCGAAACTCCTTGCCTCGATAGATGATCTTTGCAATAATCATTTCCGAACTACTAGTCGATCTGGCGCACCTTTGAACTTGAACTCTGGACCCACTCAACCTACTACCTCTGCAAATCTGACCTACCTGTCTGTATCTCCTGCGACTGTCGGGACTACTTCACAGTCTACTTTGGAAGGAGCGCGTTTTCCTGGCAAACAAAAGAGGAGTTTTGATGGGATCGAACAGCAAGGAAGTGGACACTGTGTGAGAAATTTTCAGCCAGGAAGCAGGCACTCGGATGGTACCCCTCCCCTCCAAAAACAAGGCACCCATAAGCGTCTGCAAAAGGTCTGGAAACCAAAACTAAGACATCCCAAGCTCATTCTTGGAATGGATGTTGGACTTTCAGAAGCCTGCAACCTGGCCCTGTGTGCCTTAGTTGGGAGGCTAGCCTACAAAGAGAAATGTAAGCAGAATTTTGATGATTGGATCGCAAATAGCTGGAAATCGCTCCTCGGTTACCTACCCAAGATTCACTTGCTTCAACAAGGATGGCTTGGTTTTATCTTCAAGAATCCAGAGGACACTGCCCTAATCCTAGGAAGCTTCTGGGCTATTGACGGGGGAAGCCTTATGCTCAAACGATGGAGACTTGGTTTTAAACCTTCCACGGAGTTCTTTAGCCACAGGCATATCTGGGTCCTCCTTCTAGGTCTCCCACTTCAACTCTAGAACCAACAAGCACTCGAACTTATTGGAGCATCCTTAGGACGTTTTCTAAGGGTGGATTTAAACTCACTAGCAGCATCAGACAGAAGAATGGCGAGGATTTATGTGGAAATCGACATCCAGGCAGGACTACCTGAAATATTGGAGATTGATTGGCGAAGTCAACTTATAGCTCAACGCCTGGACTACTTAGGCATCCCGTTTCGTTGCTCCCTCTGCCGCAAAACTGGCCATCTGCGAAGGGACTGCTCAAAGTTCTCCCCACCTGAATTCGTTTTGGATCCAGCGGAAGAGAAAAATTTCGATGGTTACATCTCTCCAGCTGACCAGCTTGTGGAGGAGGCTCATTTTCCTCAGAGGGACTTCATTCCATCTGAAGACACCTTAGTGGGTAAGATCCATCAACTCTGTCCTTCACTTTTCAATACCTTCTCATCCTGGGATAGACTCTTCATCATTGAGCAGGCTGACAAAATCTTGTTTTCTGAGCCCACGGCCTCTCTTCCTGTTCAACTTCTCTCACCACCTTTCCCCCCCCCTCCCCTGCCAAATCCATCTGAGCCAGTACCCCCAGACATCACCAACATTTCTTATCCTTCACTTACACCTCAGCTGTTGACACCACCGGACCCATCTGCAAGGGATTCGGATATCCAACCTACAACAGTCTTAGAAGAAACACCAGAACCTTTTACTCTACCTGGTTACACAGAGCCGACCCAATCTGAACTCCAACTAGAAACCATTCTTTCGGATGCTACCCCAGCTCCCTCTCTTCCATTTGATTCGATACCAATCCATACTTATCATGGGAAAACTCTTATTCAACCCACCTTACTTCGTTCAGATCTTCCTTCTTCTTCAAGAGTTAAGCCTTCACCTAAACCGGATCCTACTTGGTCAAGAGGTTTAGGGCTTGAACTTTCGCCACTAAAAACTCGCAGTGCATGCAAAAAGACGTTGGCTGGACCGTCGACAACAGGCACTTCATCTATTGTTACAAATCTAGGGGCACTTAGAGGATTAAAAGCCCTAGCTCGAGATAAATCATAATCCTTCTATCCCTCAACATTAGAGGGGTTGGAGGACCCCTGAAACTCGCCTCCATACGAAGACTTCTCGAGAAGACTCATCCATCAATCATCTTCCTACAAGAAACACTTGTGGAAGCTTCTGCTGCTAGGGATTTTATGCATCAGCTCCATCCAAACTGGATGGCATGTGCTGCAAGTTCTGTGGGTAACTCGGGCGGCCTGCTGGCCTCGTGGGACCCTTCCCTTTTTTATTTTTTGCCGATGCTCAGTCCAGGGGGGGTTTTACTCTCCGGAACCTGTTTTGAATTAAAAACATCTATCAATTTGCTCAACGTTTATGGTCCATGTGCTGACCGCAAAGCTTTCTGGGAGCGACTTGATGATCTTGGTCTATTGGTGGCAAATAATCTTATCCTCGCTGGTGATCTTAATCTAACTACCAGTCCAAAGGAAATGTGGGGAGAAAAGGCGTTGATTGACCCACTCATGAGCTTTTTTAATCATATTTTTTATAAAAACTCCTTGGTCGATTTGAAGCCAGCGGAGCTTCTGCCCACTTGGAGAAATGGGCGACTGGGACCAGCAGGCATAGCCAAAAGACTCGACCGATTTTTAGTTGCGGAGGATTTACTCTTGCCTTCCTACAACGTCTGTGCTTAGGTAAATCTCCCTTTCCTTTCTGACCATGCACCAATTTGCTTACAGATAGGTGATGGCCGCTTTGGAGCTGGACAGCCTTTCAAGTTTAATCCGCAATCGCTGAGGGAGGATTCTCTTAACAGCCTGGTCAGATTGGTTTGGGATGACACTACCCTTACTGCTCCTGGAGACGCCCAAGGTAATCTGGTTAGAAAACTCTCCAGATTAAAAGCACTAACCATACATTGGTTAAAAGAAAAAAAGGAAATGGAATGTTGACTTAAGCAGAATTGAACAAGAGCTGGAAGACCTTCTCAGATTAAAGACTCGGGACACTAGCCGCGTTGACCTTGACTTTAAAATTCATTGTCTAGAGGAAGCCCGTAATAAATTTCTTCGTGAAGATGAGGAGAGATGGCGCATGAAAAGTAGAATGCTCTAGCTAGCTGGCGGGGATAAAAATACTCGTTTCTTTCACCGAGTTGCCAGCTCTCGCCGATCTAAAAAACACCTTTGGGATATTGAAGATGAGGACAACAAACTTCACCTTTCAGAGGAAGATATCAAAATAGCGGCCTTTAATCATTTTAAATCTTTTTTCCAGGTTGCTTCTGCTCCTAGCCTAGCATCATAGATAGAAACAACAAGCCTCTTCCCAAAGATGGTATCAACCGAGGAGGCTTTAGCTTTAGAATCTCCCTGTTCGAAGGAGGAACTGTTAGAGGTTATCAAAGGTTTCAAAAAAGAAAAGAGTCTAGGACTCGACGGTTGGTCGGTTGAACTATATCTCCATTTTTTCGATCTTATGTGGCAGGATCTTCTGGATGTCGTGGAGGATGCGAGAACCAGAGGGGTGGTAAAATATCAGCTAAACAATACCTTTATTGTTTTGATTCCTAAATCAAATCTTCCCAGGCAATTTAAAGACTTTCGACCTATTTCACTATGTAATCTTTGTTACAAAATAATCTCAAAGATCATTGCTAGAAGAATTCGTCCCTTTCTCTCCCGGACACTTTCAGAAGAACAGCTTGGCTTCCTAAAAGGGAGACAAATTCTCGATGTCGTTGGAGTCGCACAAGACTGCATACATAGTATAAAGTCAAAAAAACTAAAAGCCATTCTTCTAAAGCTAGACCTTAAGAAGGCCTTCGATTGCATTAACTGGAATTTTCTGCATCTTATTCTTTTACAGAGTGGTTTTGGAATAATTACAACCAATTGGATTTTGGGTTGTATCTCCTCGGCCACCCTTGCTATTCTGATCAATGGGGAAGCTACCAAAGCTTTTCACTGTGAGAGAGGGCTCCGACAGGGATGCCCTCTCTCACCACTTCTTTTCATTATGATCCTGGAAGGACTCAGCATCTTACTCAAAAAAAGCCAAGCGGATGGGCATCTAAAAGGGATAAAAGTCTCGGGGCTGACACATGTTCTGCATATCCTTTTTGTAGATGACGTGTTGATCATGACCACTGCCGATCTAGTTGAATGGACCATCATTCACTCTCTCATTAACACCTTTTGCTCCGTTTCAGGTTTAGAGACCAATATCCACAAGTCCGTCTTCCTGGTTTTGAATGCACAGGAGAATTTGCAAACAGATTTAAAAGAGTTGTTCGGTATTGATTCTGTCGAGCTAGCGGAGGGGTTTACCTACCTAGGATTCTTTATAAAATCATCCAACTATACAAAAAAAGACTGGATCTAGCTTATTGACAAATTTGAAGGCAGAATTCACAATTGGTGCAATAGAATGCTCTCTATGGGAGGTAGATTTGTTCTTATAAAAGTCGTCTTGGAAAGCCTCCCGATTTTTTGGATGGCTTTAGCCCACATCCCTGCCTCTGTTTTGAAGACCCTTCATCAACTTATCTTCACATTCCTTTGGATCGGCAGCAAGAAGAACAAAGGATTTCACCTCAGCAGATGGGAGGTAATCTCAAAACCAAAATTGATGGGAGGTTGGGGCCTTAAAAATCTGCCTCTCTTTTATCGGGCGCTCTCGGCTAACACCTTCTGGAGAATCTTAACGAAACCTGACCTTTGGAGTAGGTGATCAAAGTAAAGTATATCAAACATCTTCTTGTTCACATCTGGATCAGATCTGCCTCAGAGCGTCCTACAAAAGGCTCACAAACCTAGAAACATCTCTCAAAGTCCCTACCGATCATTCTTCAGTGGATTTCGTGGAAACCAGGCAATGGTTACTTGATTGAAGTCGACAGAGACAACATTTTGGGATTGGGCAGAAACGCCGTGGTCTCTTCTCCACTCTTGGCGCACCTACACAGTAAAAGCTTATTTTTCCTGCATCAATTCAGCATTCCGTCCAGTGGGGGATAGTTAGGCGAACTTTGGCTCAAAGGCACGGATCTTCAGTTGGATTCTGTGTTAAAAATTGAATGGGGCGGATTCATCCATCTTTTAACGGAAACAGGCATTCGTCTACAAGGAAGGCCGGATACCCTCATTTGGATGGGAGTTGATTGTTCCGGCTATCTCACTGCAAAAAATGTTTATCAGGCTTTGGCTACAAAATTATGGTCTTCTATCAACGCAAGATGGCGCCAGAAGATATGGAAGGGTGACTGTCCCTTGAAGCTAAAACTCTTTGCATGGCTTCTCATCGAAAACAAACTTCTATTTTGGGAGAAGCTACAAGCCCGTGGCTGGGAGGGCCCAAACTGCTGCATCCTGTGCAAACAATCCAACGAATCAATTCCCCGCATCTTCTTACAGTGTTCTTTCACCCGCTCAGTTTGGCTTTTTTTATCATCGGCGCTAAAGCTCACCACGCCTTGGACAGGTTCCAGTGTGCCCCTCTGTTTTCGCAACTGGATTGGTGACAACAAAATCCATACTTTGCTTCCAGTCCATCTCTGCTGGCAGGTCTGGAAGGCCAGAAACTCAACGCTTTTTGAAGAGACGCCACCATCGATTCAAAGAGTGGTAAATATCATACTTGTTGAGGCAACCACTACAGGAAACAAATTAAAGGATCCGCCACCCCTCGGACCCAAACTTGCAATTCCACTTGACAAGGTTGTTGCTTGGTTTGATTGCGCGGCTCAACAAGGTGGCTCTCTTTGTGGGGTGGGGGGGGGAAATCGCTCTAAACTCCCACACTTGCATCCGCTGGACTCTAAACTGCGGACAGGGATCTAACATGAAGGCAGAACTTTTGGGAGCGTGGGCATCTCTCATTCTGGCATGTCGCCACACCGATGAGCTTTTACTTCTTGGAGACTCCAAAATTATTATTGATTGGCTAAATGGTCAAGCAGATTTCCATGTGGCAGCCCTTGAGTGTTGGAAAGAGAGAACCCAAGAAGCCACACTCTCGATTTGAAAGCTCTCTTTCTCTCATATCTACAGAGAGGAAAACAACGAGGCAGATACCCTATCTAAAAAAGCTTTGCATATGCCACCGGGCCAAATCAGATTTACAAAGTGGGAGGATGGCAATGAAGGACCAGCCATCATGATCAAACTTTGATTTGCCATCTACTTGTCTATCTTCTGCATACCTTTTGATATGAAAGCCGATCTTGGTAGAGTCAAGGAATAGGTAGTTTTGATAATATGTACTGCACCGATCCATAAGCACAGTACCCCCTCATGTATTCTGTCTTTCGAGAAGATAGTTTTGTATATTTTTATATCCTTATGAATATAAAGCGCATTTTTTCTTGTGGAAAAAAAAGTTGTGTGCCACTCCCTCTAAAAAAGTTTATTCCTGGAAGCCCTACCCTACAGTGATATAATTATTGTATTCCCATGACCTTTTATCGTAAGTTATTAGTATGGTGAAAAGGAGGAACACTAATAAAATAAAATAAAATAAAGTTATATCATTATTCCACTTTTTTCACCAAATCAACATTTTTGAGACCGGGTTTTGATAAACCATGGTATATACTTATGGTACTTGAAGGGTGAAGAGTGGAAAAAAGATAAAATAAATAATAATAATAATAAAATAGTGAAAATATGTTTACATGGTTATTAATTAAGTTTTCACCATTGGTGATATGAGCTCATGGTTTTTGTAATCCATGGTATTGTAAAGAGAGAGAAAAAAAATAAAAAAAAATAGTAATATTAAAATAACTGAAAATATATGATTTTTGAGCGAAAGGGTTTCTCTAAATACTATATATACAAGCCACCTCATTTGTAAAAGGACATATTATTATTCCTTCATGATGTAGCCAAGAAGATCACTATTTGTGCCTCTTGTAATATCTTTTGGTGAATAAGCGAGATACTACCATTCTAGCCACTTTGTATTTTACAGTACTCTGTGTTATAGTTTTGTTGGTATCTAATTTGGATTGGATCATTATATTATGTGTCATCTATATTGATGCTTTCAAAGTGGAAAAAAATGGAGGAATTAGCATGCAAGGTCATTTTAATGGCAGGTCCTAGTTTGGAAAATTGGGGTTTAAAACCTTTTGGAGCCATTTTGAGGCATCAAATGTCATTTGGGGGGTCAAAACTATTCTAGCATGGCTAGAATCTCATGACGTTATTCTACACATCGATACCTTTCCAACAGTTCAAAAATCGTGTCAATTGGAGCTTGTATGAAAAAGTTATGCCTCTTGTAAGTTGACCTATCGTGTTGACCACCATGGTATGAGAGGATGCCACGCCAACCACTATTACTCATGCATATGGAGCTAGCCACGTGAGGACTTTCAAGAATATTCTAGAAGGTCCAAAACCTTATCACAATTAATGGTTGAGGAAGTCAAAACCCTAACCTTGGATACCTATCGAGTTATTTTAAATATTGGGCCACTAGGAGTAGAAAGGGTTTCATTCTAGGTTATTGTATTTTGTTCCATAGCAAAGCAGAACAATTGGAAGTGGGAACATTATAGAGCATAATAGAGTGGGTTAATGTTTTGTAGCATCCTAATAGGCCACAAGTCTCGGGTGACTCCATAGAGAGTTCCTTCTCCTTTGTACTTGCATTATTTTCATACCAGAGAAAGAAACCTCACCTTTTAGGTGGGTTTTCTCCCGTAAGGGTTTCTTAGAGCAAATATTTATGTTATTTTGTGGATGGTGTGTGATTTTATTTTACTATTCTCAATTTTTTGTATTTTATCTATTTCATGCATAAGAAGAAAATTAGTAACTAAAGCTTCTACAATCTAAATGAATCTAACCTTCACAATGTAGATTTCAGTTTTATTTATCAAATCTGTTGTGATAAACTGTTTCAATGGAATATCCACGACAGTTTACAGATCAGTATCTCATTTGTTTTTTTAATATAATTTGTATTGGTGATATTAAAACAGTATGACCCTTGTCATTTCTCAGTGCATATCCCCGATGAGGTCAGGGTATGGAGAGTTGGGTCTCGAGATAGTTTCACTTGGGGATGATCGATTTCGTTGGCCCAAGCAACCTCCCATGGCGAAAGAATAGAGAGATGACGGAGCAGGAGATCTTTTTAAGATGTTTCTCGACAAAGCCCTCTTGTGATAGAGGAACGAGATGATGGACAACTTCGATAAGATCCTTCGACTACTACTGACAATGGTCAAGGCATCTTCAACAAGCAGTCATTTCATATGTGCGATGCCCTTCAAGGTACAAGTTAATTTTGATATCCCATTATTTGAAGGCTAGATAGATGCAGATTCTCTAGATAACTGGTTGAATCTACTAAAAGGTTATTATCATATCCAAAAAAAATCCGATAACAAAAAGATTACCTTCATGTTCCTTAAATCCCTTGCCCATGTCAGAGCTTGGTGGGAAGGTTACTGTGAGAATCACATCATGGATTAATCTATGCCATTCGGGAGAGAACCAACTTGGGCGGCCTTTGTGGATGCCCTCAAGGAGGAGTTCTACCATGTTTGAAGCTAGGATGACCAATATATGATATGGAAAACTTTGCATCATGAGAGAGACCATACAATGCCAGAGTATACCAACATTTTCTATACCTTGTGCTCAAAGCTCGGTATTCAAGATTTTGAGAGACACTTGGTTCTGAAGTACCACAATGGCCTACATAGGTACATACAAAGAGAGATACATTTCTTTCACATCTCCTCATTGGGAGATGCGTATCAATATCTTGTCAAAATCAAGGAGAAATTTAAGCTGTGAAATAAGTGGGAGTTTGGGTCTGCAAATATGTAACAACAGAAGCATGTAAAAGTTGGTCCTAACTCACAGAAAAAGAGATAGAGCAAGGAAGGCCAACCTCAAGAGATCCATCCCAAGCCTTTGGAAAATAAGGGTGATGGGAAGTTAAAGAAGGACACCAGAAAGTGGTGTGAGTTCCACAAAAGCCCCCAACACAACATTTATGAATGTTGCACGAAACAATCATTGTTGGTCGAGCTCAAAGAAAAAGAATCATACCGTGGCCCAGACTTTGATTCAAAGCACAATAAAGGGAAATAGATCATCGATATAGAACCCACTACTACCATTACAACCACAAAAATCCAACCAAAAGAACCAGAGAAACCTTAGGAGGGGGGGCACCTCTTCCACTCAGATATGTGGGTGAAGGAGACATCAAAGTATTTCATTATTGACAGTGGGAGCCAGAAGAACTTGATCTCAATCGAGGTTGTCAAGAGAATGAATTTGCCAACAATGACACACCCCCAACCATACACCATCGAATGGTTAAGTCGAGGATGAGACCTTCATGTCAGCCAACAGTGTCGCATGTCTTATGACATCAAACCTTTCAAAGATGAGGTATTGGGTGATGTTTCCCCACTTGAAGTACGTGATTCTCTTTTAGAACAACCATATATATGGAAACATCATGTTGTTTATGAGTCTCATTCCTGTAGTGTCATTGTTACTCTGGGGGGTCATCTCTAAAGGGTACTAGAGGTAGTTTTGACTACTACCACTTCATTGATCTCGACAAAATAATGCCATAAAGTAATCTCTCAAACTACAAAGTTTAGACTCTTCATGATTTGATCATAAGGTCAACACAAGGTCATTGTGACCACTGCAGCCTCAGCCCAAGACCTTTCTATACAACAGAAGCAAGTCAACGAGATTGTAATGGAGAACAAAGATATTTTTTCTTCACCTACGAGGTTGCCTCTACACTGCCAAGTCAAACAAAGCTATAACAGAGCCCTTCATAGCTTTATTGGCCACAACCCTTTTCAGGTGTGCTTGGGGTTCTATCCATTAGCCCCCATTGAGGTATCCCTTCCTGCTGCATCTTCACCAACATAGTACTCCCACACTCAAACCGAGGCAGATTGATCTTCCAAATTTGTTGAACAGATCTAGCACCTCCAACAAGAAGTTCATAACATCCTTCAAAAGGCTAATGCTAAGTACAAGCATCAACAAGACTAGCATCAGGTTCCATGCAAGTTTCAGGTTGGTGACAATAGATCATACAAATCTATTGGGTTGTCAAAGCAGGACAACTTCTTTAGCAAGGAAAGTGGCTCACCATGATTCAAATTCAACAAAAGTTTCCCCATTTCCTACAAAAACTTGACGCAATGGGCATTCGTAACTACTATATATATGAC
>ML787016.1:170874-190432 GCA_009831015.1 Picea engelmannii
CCCCCCCCCATTTGTAAAAGGATATATTATTATTCATTCATGATGTAGCCAATAAGGTCACTCTTTGTACCTCTTGTTATGTCTTTTTTCTAATGCGCGTAGCCGACATCTCTTTCTCTTCATAGATAAGCTACCACCATTCTAGCCCATTTGTATTCTACAATACTATGTTATTTAATTCATTAATAAAAGTTGGGTTTCACTGTACTTATGTGTTCTCTGCTATAGTTTTGTTTGTATCTCATTTTCTTCTCAATATAATCTGGATCAAGTAAGTTCTTAGTAATGATAAGATAAGAAAATGATAAAAGTGTGTTATACTATTTTAAGTTAGTTTTTTTTAAGTTTTTATTTATTTATTTAAAAAAATGTATTTTCTTTGATTTTTCTTTTAGTTTTAGGTTTCATTTTTTTTTATTTTTTATCTTGAATTATATGGGGCACTCATACTGACAATATCATATGATAGTTTGTTTTTCTTATATTGGGGATGGGTCTGTCCTTACCCAAGGACTTTAGGAGTGGTCATAGTGTGTGTGCATAGGGGTAAGACTTTAGTTGTTCTTACCTATTTCAAACTTTGGTAGATGTCAACGGTTTGCCTCTTATTGGGTTTATCCCAGGGCTTTGACCCCTAATATAGCTCCTTTGTCTTGTCTCACCCTAGGATCATGGAACTTATAGATAACTAAGCACCATGCCACAACATCAATGGTTTTTTAGATAAATTTTTGAAGTATATGGACAATACATGCAAGTTGTTTGACAAATTATCCCAAGCAAGCATCTTGATCGATATATTGATGACAAGGATAAATATAGTCCCTAATGGGTTCCCACTAGGTCCTCTACCTGATGTATGTCATTGTGGTGCCATGTTGGCATCACATCAAGGACTTCCACCATGTTGGGTCTACACCACTATACTAGATCCAACAACACCTTCCATAACTAGAAATTCTAGTGTCTCCCTCCCTAACTGGCATCCAATGAGCCTTGTCATTGGTATGAGTATTGAATACAGTGTCAATCAACAAATATGACCGCCATTGTGAGCCATCAATTGACGATGAGAAATTATCAGACAAGGAGTATAGAAATGGCTAAAATATTGAGAACAACGAGCCCTTCAACATACACAACATTCATCATTCCCATTCAACATTCCCAATGGTATGCAAGACTACATCAATTCACTTGTCATTTAGATCCAAGTCAGTGTTCAAGATTTGCAAGCCCTGTGGAAGTCGATAAATGTTTTTTGGCTCAATTTGATAGCTTAGTCCACGACGTCGTCAAACTCTTTGTTTGGTAATTCCACTCTATGAAAGGAACAACAAATGTTGGAGGAAACAACTATTCCAGGCCATGAATGGAACTCTCCTCTAGATTGACTCCAATTCTATGCTAGGCAAACTCTCTTGCTCTTTGTTTGCCACTGCTATTGTTAAAAAAAAACCATCGTGTGTCACCATAACTTGGTTGCAAATGTTGTGTCCCTCCCCAATACAAATAAGATGTGACATTGTCTTCTACTTCACATGCCAAGTGATTTATTTAGAGCTATCACACTTTGGTAAGGTACAAGGATGTTGGGAGTTGCCAACAGATGATGTATCACCAAGCTGCAAAACTTTAACAAGTCAACACAAAAGCCACAACGAAAGCCAAAGGAAGTTCATGGATATGATGTCATCCTAGCACCATGACATTGTGAGACTAGTTAGTGTGCATCGTTGGCATTTGTTATGCACCATATTTATCCTCGTCAATAGAAGAAAAGATAAAAATCTTAAAATTAAATTTAGCGACATCAATAATGAAATATATTCACTAAGTAACTTGGATCATGAAAATAAGAATAAAACACACTAAACTTTCCTTTTAAATAAAGTATATTCAAATCCATTGGAGGTAAGGTTATAATTAACATAATGATCATTACTTAGAAAAAAAACGTGTACCTCACCACACTAACATGGAAAAAATGTATATATTTCATTATACTATACCTCCACATAGATATAATTATTAACATAGGAAAAATGTATATATTCCATTGTACTATACCTCCACATAGATATAATTATTGTATTCCTCTAACTTTTATAACGTTATTCCTTTTGAATAATTTGTGGGGTTAAAAGTCATAAAAAAAACTTGTATAACGTTATTCCTTTTGAATAATTTGTGTGGTTAAAAGTCATCCAAAAAAGTGATGTGGAAAAGACAAAGACAAAAGCAAAAGACAAAAACAATAGTGAGGAACCATGAAATGAGAGATGTGAGCGGGGTATATCAAATACTTAATAATATGTAGACCTATAAAGGAATAGTGGGCTTTGTTGGAACGAGATAAGGACGTCACTGAAACCAATTATTGTACTCCTCTCACTTTTCGAAAAACTTTATTCCAATAAACGCCACCAGGCAATAGCTGATGCCCACTATTATATAATAGTGAGCTGACAAATAATCGTGGCTGACAAATAATAAAATTTGAATTCTAAATAATTAGTTCGTTAGACGTAATTATGATATTTTGGGTGGATTTAGAGATTTTAAAAATCTCTATATGTTTTAAATGGATGAAATTGAAATTTTGTTATGATAAAGTTATAAGATTTGAGTGAAAATTAATGGAATTTTTTTTTCCTAAAAAGTGAAAAAACTATTGGAATGTGTAATGTGTAATGTTTTAGTTTAATTTTTATTGGCTTTTAGTTTTGATGTTGATTTTGTTTATGATGTATATGATGTTTTGGTGATAGTTTTATAAGTACCAAATTTGTTTACTCGAATTTATGAACAAATTCAAATGTGAACTTTTCATGGAAGGTCTAGTTTTGTATCCTCGAATATTTATAAAATGTATATCACCAATTCCTCTGGTAATAAAGAAATTGTTATTATATATATATATATATATATATAAAGAGTTTTTTAGAGAAATTTTCTAGATGCTTTCTCACATTTTGTAAATGGTGTTTGGGGTAAATTTTGATGGTGTATAACATGTAAGTTTAATCCTGAAGGATTTAGGTGGATTTGACCTTGTGACCTCCTTGTCCATTACATATCTAGCATGACAAGTCTAACCCTTGAGGCTATATATGTTTTTCAAGGAAATCTCACGAGATCCCCCCTCTTTCCTAGAATATCCAGATGGAGAGTGGCTCAACCTCTAACCACGATAATGATTGGTAACTTAGTGGTCCTCATTTGGACTCGAACCTCAATTGGACTAGAACTAGAGACCTTGAAATGAACTATGTCATGAGACAATCTATTCAAATTGATTAAGCTAACCCAATGTTTTAAAATTGAAGAACATGAGGGGATGGGTTTTGATCCACTTATGTGTGCATGGGTTATGATATATCCCTATTGGTGCAACCACATATTCAATCATGGCCTCAAGGTGACCCCATGGCTTCAAGAAAAGTCCTTGCAAGAACTGAACCTTACCCAATGGTGAAAAAATCTTCGCTTCTAGAAGACATGGATGATCAATTTTTAATAATATTAACACACTCTCAAACCCTAGTTGCTCTGCTCCTTTCAAGCCGCATTCATCTTCCCTTTGGCTTTGGCTATTGATTCAGGTGGATATCGGTGGCCACCCACCTTTTCCAACTCGCTCAAAACAATTTTTTGGCAATTTTGGCAATTTACTATTTTTAGTAGTTTTTAACTTCCGGGGCCATTTTAAGGGCCTAAATGAAGGTTTTTTAGGATTGAGCTTCTCAATGATAGCCGAAGGCTCTCATTGAGCCCCCAAAATGAATCTCCTCGACGATACCTTTCCAACGGGCTATCGTGCGCCTAAAATGGAGATCGTATGCAAAAGTTACGACCCCAGGAAGTTGATGTACTAACTTACCCAAACGGGGCCCACATGACTTTTGGCACTTCATCTCCTAGGGTTAGGTTTTTGGATGTCTAGGGTTTTTGACATTCCTGTTTATTGTAAAAAGGCCTTCAGAGCCTCATTGTAATCATCTTCTTGCAAATTAACGCAGTCGTCACATCTCTTCTCAGAGATAAGCCGCCACCATTCCAACAAGCTTGTTTTCCGCTGCGTTTTACAGTTTCAGCTTATTTCCTTATTGAATAGAAAACCAATTTTATTGTATCTCTGTTATTCTGTGTTAAGCATATTTTAATAATTTGTATTCATTTCGTTCTTCTCATAAAATAAGGATCAGTGGTATCAAAGTGGTTTTCTCCTTGTCGTCTTAATGCATGTCTCCAACGAGGTCAGGGTACCAAGAATTGGGTCTCGAGCTTGTTTCTCTTGAGGACAAAATATCTTGCATGCCCAAGTGACCTCTCATGGCAGGAGAAAATAAAGATGACAGGACAAGAGATCATTTCAAAATGTTGCTTGAGGAAGCCCTCACGCAACATAGGAACGAGATGATGGATAGTTTCACGCAAATCCTTCGACGGCTACCAACAGACGATGCATCTTCCTCGAGCAGAGGCACCGCCCCCTTCAAGCTACAAATAAACTTCTATATTCCTATATTTTAAGGTCAGATAGACACAGATGTTGTAGACGAGTGATTGAATCTACTAGAAGGGTATTTTTCTGTCCATAACTTTTCGAATAGAGAAAAGATTACTTTTTGCACTCCTCAAAGTCGTTTCCCATGTCAAAGATTGGTGGGAAACTTTCTGCGAGCAAAAGGAAACAGAGGAACCCTCATTATTTATAGTCGTGACCACCTGGGAATCCTTCAGGGATGCTATTAAGGAACAATACTACCCTGTCAGAAGTTATGACGACTTGTATACCAAATGGACCACACTGCGGCAAGAAAGAGACCAAGAAGTGCCAGAGTTCACAAATATCTTCCATACATTGCACACCAATTTGGGTATCAAAGATTCAGAGCGACATCTGGTGCTCAAGTATCACGGTGCTCTGCATAGATACATCCAGACCAAAATGGAATTTCTGGACATCTCGTCCTTGGGTGTGGCCTATCGATATGTCGTCGAAATTGAGTAGAAGCTCAAACAAAAAACGCGACAATTTGGGCCTAGGAACCTCTCACATCAAAAGCCAGGAAGGGGTGGCCCCAACCCATAGAACAAAGGAAAGAGAAAATATGGACAATATTAGGACAACCAGTCCAAGCCATAAGCAAAGAAGGACACCAGAAAGACAAAGAAAGATACCGGGAAGTGGTGTGACTTCCATAAGAGCCCTTGGCATAACACTGCTAACTGTCGCTCAAAGTAGTCACTGGTGGCCGAAGTGAAAGCCTCTGAATCAGATGCGGGTTCTGACTCTGAGTCAGAACTAGAAAGGGGAAGACAGATCATTGATGCGGAACCCAATGCCACCGTTGCTACCACCAAGCTCCATCCTGGTGAACTAGACGAGCCAGAAGAAGGTGAGCATCTCTTCCATTCATAGATGTGGGTAAAAGGCACCCCGTTGCACTTCATCATTGATAGTGGTAGCCAGAATAACCCCATCTCAGCAGAGGTCGTCAAGTGGTTGGCCCTGCCGACAACGCCGCACCCACAACCCTACACCATTGGATGGCTCCGCCAAGGGAGCGATCTCTGTGTTAGCCAACAGTGCCAACTATCGTATGACATCAAGCCCTTCAAAGACGAGGTATTGTGTGATGTTGCTCCTCTTGAAGTTTGTAATGTTCTTTTGGGCCAACCTTATTTATGGAATAGTCATTATGTATATGAGTCTAGGCCTCATAGTGTTATTATTACTTTGAACAGGAAATTGTACAGGATACATAAGACAGTCCCTCTTAGTGTTATTTCCTTGATCTTTGCCAAGAAATGCAGGAAGGTCATCTCTCAGACCGGGAAATTTGTCTTCTTTGTGATTGTCTCTTAGAGTGAGCGAAAGATTGCAGCCACATCTAGGGCCTCCACGACCAATCTCTCCACACAACAGAAGCAGGTTGATAAGGTCATGGAAGAATACTTAGATATCTTCTCCTCTCCTACCGGGGTACCTCTGCATTGCCAGGTCAAGCATCCCATCGATCAGACCCCAGGCGCACCGCTACCCAATGGGCCAGTCTACCACCGCTCTCTGTTAGAAAATGAGGAGATCAAGAGGTAGATCCAAGAACTGCTCCACAAGGGGCACATACGTCCCAGCTCATCGCCTTGTGGGAGCCCAATCATTTTTGTGCAAAAGAAAGACGGGACCTGGCCACTCTGAAATGATTACTGAGCCCTGAATAAAATCATAGTCCGAAACCGGTACCCGATTTCCCGAATCGACGACCTTCTTGATCAGCTCATGGGGGCCAAATACTTCAGAAAGATTGATCTGAAGTTTGGCTACCACCAGGTCCCAATAGAACATATAGATGTATGGAAGACCTCCTTCAAGTCAAAAGAAGGTATTTTTGAATGGTTAGTCACACCCTTTGGTTTGACAAATGCTCCAACAACTTTTATGAGGATGATGGACGATATCCTACGACCTTTCACCAATATATTTTTAGTGGTGTATCTGAATGACATCCTCATCTACAACAAGACTTGGGCGGAACAATTGCATCATATTCAACAGGTTCTGCACACCCTGCGACAACACAAACTTGGAAAAATGCTCCTTCGGCATGGACACGGTCCATTACTTAGGCTACATCGTTGATCGACATGGTGTGAATGTGGATCCAACCAATATCCAGGTCATCCGTGACTGCCCAGCCCCAACCACACTCACTGAACTTCGGAGTTTCTTGGGTCTCGCTAATTTCTATCGCAAGTTTGTGTTGGGATTCTCTAATATCGCATGGGCCCTCAGCCAAGTAACCAGGGGTGGCAGTAAGGAAAAATTTGTGTGGGGCCCATCCCAAAATCAAGCCTTTGATGATTTGAATAAGAATTTGTGTTCATCCCTAGTACTTTCATTATCGGACCTGCAACATCCATTTGAGATCGAGACATATGCTTTAGACTATGTTGTGGGTGTCGTTCTCACTCAACATGACCACCCCGTGGCATATCATAGTGAGACACTATCATATGTTGTCCGTAAGTACCCTAATTATGACAAAGAAATGTACTCCATTGTGCAAGCCTACCGCCAGTGGAGACATTACATTCTTGGGAAGGAAACAGTCATCCACACTGATCACAAGCCACTACAGTTCATGCAGACCTAAGGAAAATTGCAGGATGACCGCCATCAGAAGTGGTCCACATACTTATAGCACTTCCACCTCAACATCAAGTATAAAACAAGAAGTACCAACCAATTTTTTGATTGCCTCAACCGACCTCCAGTCGCGACACTCACCACAGTGCTAGACTCTTATAGCCATGAGACCTCCTGATGGCCCCACCTCTATGAGACAGACCCTGACTTCTCCACCACCTACCAAATGTTGGGCGCCAACTCAGTGGTTGCTAATTTCCATCTTCAAGATGGGTTGTTGTGCCATCTAGGCCATCTCTGTGTTCCATCAAGTGAGCGCGCGAAGCTTGTAAGGTCCTCTCTAACATAACCTAGAATTTAATAAATTTAAACATAACATTTCTATCATAGTTTCTTTACGGTTCTATATTCAGCAAAATAACAATTCATGGCTCAGAAAAATTCAAAACATGCAGCATGATATAAATAACATATTGAATAACATACACAACATAGTAAAATAATGAACCATCATAACGATAATGAACATGCCATAATAATGAACAAAAATACCTCTCAAGTGATGTTGTTTCCCCAACTCTGTCTGTCCAAGATGAAGCTGAAACTGTGCCCATGCTACTCTGCCAAACTTTGCCCAAAACTAAATCTTTTCCTCCCAGCCAGCTAGGAACAGAGCCTCTCTGACTCCCTAGCTCCAGGATTTCGTAAGGATTCCTGGCCCCCGAGCCCAAAACTCCCAACAACAGATGACCCCTGTCTCAGTCCACCAAACTACAACAAATTCCTCAAGCAAAACCTAGTACCATCCTCCAACAAGCTACTCCAGCCCCAAACCAACAATACAGTCCTCTCCTCTCTCAAAATGATGCTCTCCCCCCCAAAATCCAAAAGTCCCTTCTCGAGTGTTTTTCCCTTCTCTTATCCTCCTTTCCCCCTCTCTCATTCACCACCTTCCCCCTTTCATTAAGACTCACCCACCTTATCCCTCCATTCAATTCCCACTACCTTATCCCCTTTCTCTTTAATGGTTCCATCATTCGATACATTAAGTTTCCATTTAATAAATTAAAATTTATTAAACTCAAATTCATTAACCAATTATTTAATCATGAAATTAATTAGTTAATTAATTAACTAATATACATTAAACAGTTATTTAAATCATGACAATTCATTGTTTACTTAGGGTTGTTACAAAGATGATTTGAGAAGCTCACTACAGTTGGGTGGCAGGACACTTTGGAGTCGAAAAGAAAATGGCAGTGCTACAGAAACATTTCTACTAGCCGAAACTTTGACAGGATGTCAGCAAGTATATCAGGTCCTGCATCACCTGCGTTATTGCCAAACCGACCACTAAGAAACAGGGCCAATACACCCCTCTACCTACTACTGACAGGCCATGGGAATCCATCTCAATGGACTACATGTCGGGCTTCCCGTCCACCAAGAGGGGAAATGACTGTGTTTTTGTGGTTGTTGATCGCTTTTCCAAGATGGTGATTCTAGCCGCATGCAAGAAGAACATCACAATAGAAGCCACTGCCAAGCTCTTCTTTGAACGAGCATGGGTGCATTTTGGGATCCCACAAACCATTATCTCAAACCGTGACAGTCAGTTCCTCAACACATTCTGGTCGAGCCGCTGGTCACTATGGGATACCAAGCTCACCAAATCCACTGCCTTCCACCCCCAGACATATGGCCAAACTGAGGTCGTCAATCAAATGATCGTACATATCCTGCACATGTAAAATTCAAAACACCCCCGCACATGGGATGAGAGTCTTCCCTATGTCCAACATAGCTACAACCAAGCCCTACATAACTCAACTGGCCACAACCCCTTTCAGGTGGGGTTGGGATTCCAACCATTAGACCCCATGGATGTTGCACTACCCCTGGTGACCACCTCGACCGACTTGTCCCCTGCTCCACCAGAAGATGACAAAGATACCCGGTTCATTGAGTGGATCTAGCACATTCGCCAACAGGTTTAGGATATTCTACAGAAGTCTAATGCCAAGTACAAGCAACACCATGATCAACATTAGGTGCCACATAAGTTTCAGGTGGGAGACAAAGTTTGGTTGCACTTGTAGAAAGAACTCCTTACAGGGCCCCATCAAAATATTCACCCACTCCATTATGGTCTATACACCATCACCGAGGTTGTGGGTGACAATACTTTTGAGTTCAACATTCCCCCTTTCCTTGGTCTGCACCCATTCTTCAACGTGGCTCTCCTTCGGCCATATTTCCCACCATTATTGGACACCTCAGAGATGCAGAGCAGTTGACACCAACAGAGCTCAACTATGAATACATGCAACAAGAATCCAATGATTATATTGTGGACACACAGATCAAGAACAATTGACATCAAAGGATCCAACTTTATCAAGTCGTCAAAGCAGGGCATCTCCTACACCAAGGCAAGTGGCTCACCCAGGGCCAAATTCAACAGAAATTTCCTCATCTGATGGGAGAAATCAACGCAATGGAGACCATTTATTCCTAAGGGGGGAGGATTGATCCAGGTGGATATCGGTGGCCACCCACCTTTTCCAACTTGCTCAAAACAGTTTTCTGGCAATTTTGGCAATTTACTATTTTTAGTAGTTTTTAACTTCTGGGGCCATTTTGAGGGCCTAAATGAAGGTTTTTTGGGATCGATCTTCTCAATCATAGCCAAAGGATTTGATTGAGCCCCCAAAATGAATCTCCTCGATGATACATTTCCAATGGACTATCGTGCGCCTAAAATGAAGATCGTATGCAAAAGTTACGACCCCGGGAAGTTGATGTATTAAATTAACCAAACGGGGCCCACATGACTTTTGGCGCTTCATCTCCTAGGGTTAGGTTTTTGGATGTCTAGGGTTTTTTACATTCCTGTTTATTGTAAAAAGGCCTTCAGAGCCTCATTGTAATCATCTTCTTGCGAATGAGCGCAGCCGTCACATCTCTTCTCAGAGATAAGCCACCACCATTCCAACAAGCTTGTTTTCCGTTGCATTTTACAATTTCATCTTATTTCCTTATTGAATATAAAACCAGTTTTAATGTATCTTTGTTATTCTATGTTAAGAATATTTTAATAATTTGTATTCATTTCGTTCTGGTCATAAAATCTGGATCAACCATGGATCCATATCTAGGAGGGGGTCATTCCCCCCCTTCTTGATGCCAAATTAGCCACATTCCAATCGACGATCGCTTCTTTGGGGAAATATGTAACCAAACCGTAGCCTTCCAGATTTGTGAAGAAAATCTACCAAATGCCCAAAGTACTGCTTCCTTATACTTCCTCCCGTCACATGGATTTAGCTTTGGAAGAAACAGGTCTTATAGAAAAATTCACTAGTCTCTAGCCCTCTTCGAGATCAATGGACATCTAGATCCAAAGAACTGGGTAGTAATGATAAGAGGAAAACTATCTTGGTATTTTTGTGGAAAAGGGTTGTATGCTTTTCTATTTGAAAACAAAGAGGAAAGGGACCTCATATTTTTGAGTGGTCCTTACTTTATGGGTATAAGGGGTATGTACCTCAATCACTAGTCTCCATATTTCGACCCTAAATTTGGACAACTAGAAACACATCTAGAAGTTGGACTATGAGCCATTTCCCTTCAAGTGCAAAACTTGTCATGAAGATGGAAATTTTGCTAAATATTGTGAAAAACATTGTAAATCAAGCTACAACAGAGAAAGAAGATCAATGGAAGATAGTGATGAAAAAACTAAACACAAATTGTGCAATTTCAAGAGCTAACACTCAAAAAATAAAATCATCCCCTACAACAAATATGTATGAAGTGCTCTCTCAACCAAAACTTGGTCCTTCTACTCCCCCCTCGAAGGAACCCATGTCTCTTTTGGACCCCCTTCCCAAAGAGAAAAGTGTGTGGACCTATCATTACCCTAGACAATCTTTTGTGCATCCAATATACTTTGAATCTCAAGTTGAATCCCTTCTCACACCATAAGTTCATTCTTCGTAAGAGTAGAAAGAAATAGAATTAATCTAGAATACATTTTATCCTCAATCAAGTGGAGTGATGACAAGGAAGAAGGCCCAACAGTATCATGATGAGGAAGAGCCAAAGGAGGACTGTCTGCCAGAATAAACTAGGTGTAAATCATTAAAGGACAAGCATGAGGAGACTACTAATAAAGAAGCAAAATTGGGGATCTAGACAACTATTGAAAGTTCCTTAGGCGCTGGTATGAAACTTCAAGAAAGCAAAAATCAAGGGACTCAGGTGCCATTGGAAGATTCATAGGGTGGCAACATCAAAATCTCATTAATTAAATAATAATTATTGGATCTTGGAATTACAAGGTCCTGGGTCATGGACACAAGGAAGAAGCATTGAGGTATATTATTAGATTTGAGAAGCCAACCATAGTCCTCATCCAAGAGACTAAATTAGATGAAGTGGAAATGTTAAATACATGTAGGAAATATTGGAAAATTGGCATAGGAGTAGTAATAAGAGCTAGAAGAGTATCGGGTGGAATATGCACACTATGGGACAATACATTGTTTAAGTTGATACACACTAAAAGCACACAACATTGGGTTATTTCTAGTCTCATGTATTGAACTTTAGGTATGAATTTTCATATTTTCAATGTCTACATGCTTGTTCATTATAGGGAAAAAGACTCAATGTTGGAGTTCATCGTTGGCCTTAAGAGGTTTAGAATATATAAAGAATAGTATTGTAGGTGGGGATTTTAATGTAGTCCTCTCAAACAAAGGAAAGAGGGGAGGTAGTATCATAAAGGATCCATTCAGGGAGAGCATGTAGGATCTTATAGCTGATTGGGAAATAGTGGACATAAAACCAAAAAGATGGAAGTATACTTGGACAAACAAGAGAATAGGTCCAATACATATGATTGTTAGATTAGATTGTGTCCTTATCAACAACAATAATCTTTTGAGAAATCAAATCATTTCTTCAAATATCATCCCTTCCAATGTTTTAGAACATAGGCCTATCAAATTATCTTACATCAGTGGAAAAATGTATGTCCCATCCCCTATAGGTTCAATCCTCTTTGACTTCAAAATACAAAAGTCGTGGAGGTTATTTTTGAGACTTGGTGTAGACCAATCAAGTGATCCCATTACTATGTACGAGAAGCAAAATTAAGGGAAACAAAGGTAGCTTTAAAAGAGTAGACTAACAACTCCTACATTTCTCCAACTCAAGAGAAATCAGATCTACAATCCAAAGTTAGTAATATACAATTTAAATGGAAGACATGGAGGTAACTAAGAATGACATGATGGAAGAAATATATTTGAGTGGGAAAATTCACATAGATAATAGGAAAGAGGAAGAGATTTGGAATTTAAAATCATAGATTCTATGGTTAAAATTAGGTGATAAAATAACCACATTCTTCCACAAGCAAACTAAAGCTATTCTTTAGAAGAATACTATGAATGAGATATACCTTGGAGATGGAAGACATTTAATTTATTTTGTTGCCATCAAAGAAGTGGCTTGAGCTCATTTTGAAGCCTTATATACAGAGGAGGAGGATGATCATTCTATGATTATTATCCAATGCTAGAAAGTATACCATTGTTAGTGTCCACTGAAGAAAATATAGAACTAAATAAAGAGATAGGAAAGGAGGATAATGTGAAAGAGATATGGGGTCTTGATCCAGATAAAGCCCCAAGTCCAGATGGATTTACAATTCACTTTTTTTGTGCTTGCTAGTCTTTGATCAAATTTGACCTAAAAGGATGCTCAACTACTTACAAAAGAAGATTAAGCTTGGAAAAAGTACCATCTCCTCTTTTTTAGCCTTAATCTAGAAAGAGGTCAATCCATCTTCATTTTCAATATTCCAGGCCATTTCTTTATGTAACTCATCTTACAAGATCCTAACAAAGAAAATGGAAAACAAGCTAAAATATATTCTCCCTAAAATTATCTCTGTCAATCAAGGTGGATTTATGTAGAAAATACATATCATCGATAATATAATATTGGTTCAAGAGACGATATACTTCAATAAAAAAAAAATGAATAAACATGAATTCCTATCAAAATGGATATGGCAAATGCATTTCACTAGGTAAGACATTCCTTTTTATTTGATGTTCTTTGTAAATTTGGTTTTGCAAAATATTTCATTCTTTGGGTGAAACATTGCATTGGATCCCCTTGGATAGCACCCCTTGTGAATGGCAAGCCAAAAAATTTCTTCAAGTCTAAAAGAGGACTAAGGCAAGGATGTCCCCTCTCTCCCCTGCTTTATATAATTATGGCAGATTCTCTAAGCAGAATATTAACGCGAGAAAGAGTTTTGGGAAACCTGCATGGGATTAGTATAACAAGAGGTGTCAAGGAAATAAATCACTCCCAATTTGCTTATGATACTCTCCTCTTGGGGGGAGCTTCATCCATATGATTGTTGCAAGATTTAAGATTTTCCTAGATCGATTTGTAAATGCCCACGGAGGAAAAGTAAACAATGAGAAAATCCATATTTGTGGATGGAATATAAGTGGACTTCTTCTTCAAAACATATCAAGAATTTTAGACTCTCCATGCTTATCAAATTGGCGATCCTTTAAATATTTGGGCATGCAAATCACTCTACGCAATCAAACTTTATAGATTTGGAAAAGTGTAGTCAATACAATCAAGAATAGATTGCAATAGTGGGGTTTGCATTGATTAAATCCGATATGAAAAGTAATGCTAATTAATTCTATATTATCTTCCCTTCCTATTTTTCGATGTTCACCCTTGTTGGCACTAACAAGTGCCATGCAGTAAATTGGAAAATAAATACATAAGTTCCAATAGCAAGGTGGGAAAACCAACACACAAAAAAAATCACCTCATCAATTGGAACACAGTCAGAGCCCCAAAAGAGAATGGGGGTCTAGAAATAAAAAATCAGTCCTAATGAATTTGGCAATGGGAGTTAAGGTTCTTTGGCAACTTATATATGGAAAAATTGAATAGTGGAAAGAGACTTTAATCAAAAAGTAGTTCCGCACTAGCATGAAAAGGTGTCTAGATCATCCTCTGAATGAGGATAGAGGATTTCATAAATGGAAGCTATGCATATCAACAACATTGATTCTCCATACACATTTAAATTCAGTGTCTAGTAATCATAAGATTATCCAAATCTAGGAGGATAATATCATGGGGAAACCCTCACTCGCACACAATTTGTAAATTTCATAACTAAGAGTATGGACGATTTCCCAAAATCTGAAAATGTTATTGGACCTTTCTCTTTGGGATAACACATCAGAAAACAAGTGGTTGGAATGGAAGACAATGTCACCTCTAGATAAAGTTTCTCCCCAACTAGATGTTATTTTTATTCATCTTCATGGTTGTGCTCCTATGAGAAAACTCAAATTTGACCAGAGGGGTTGGGGTCTCAAATGCAATGAGTATGTGGTTAATATAGGCTACAAATATCAATTATTGGAACTCCTGTTTGATTCGGATTTATGATAGGAACGAAATGAAACCACACATTTATAATATTAACACAGATACACAGTGAACAATAACAGAGATACAACAAAACTTGGCTTCTATTCAATAAGAAATATGCTGAAAACTGTAAAATGCGTACTGAAACAAGCTTGCTAGAATGGTGGCAGCTTATATCTGAGAAGAGATGTGACGACTAGGCTCATTCGCAAGAAGATGATTTTACAGTGAGGCTCCAAAGGTATTTTTATCATAAATAAAATCCAAAACCCTAACCCCGGAAGATGAAAAGCCAACAATTTTTTGGACCCCGTTTTGGGTAGTTTGGTGTATCAACTTCTTGGGGGCGTAACTTTGGCATATGATCTCTGTTTGGGGCGCACGATAGCTCGTTGGAAAGGTATCATCAAGGAGATTCATTTTGGTGGCTCAATCAGAGCCCTTATCCATTATTGATGTGCTCTATCCCAAAAAAACTTCATTTAGGCCCTCAAAATGGCCCCGGAAGTTTAGGAACCAAAAAACTGCTAAAAGTAGTAAGTTGCCAGAAGACTGTTTTGAGACGGTTGGAATATGTGGGTGGGCACCAATATCCACCTAAATCAATCCTCCCTCCTTAGGAATAATTTTTCTCCATTTCATTGAGTTCCCTGGGGAGAGGGAAAAGTGCTTGTTGAATCTGCATCTTGATGAGCTACATAAACTTTCTCCATTGCATTGAGTTCCCGGGAGAGAGAGAAAAGTGCTTGTTGAATCTGCATCTTGATGAACTACTTTCCTTATTGTATAATTTGCACTGCTTATCTTGTTGATTGCTTAGCTTGTTGAAGGCTGTCACGAACCTGTGGCTGGAAAGTTTGGACCTTTTTAATCAGTCTGGCTACATGAGATGACTATATGCAGAAGGAATCCTTGTGTTTTGCTTCAATCTTGTAGACCTGCTTCTGCTACACATAAGGTGCTTGGACTGAGGTTGCAATGGTTGCAATGTCTTTTGTTCACCTTTTGAACATACTTTGAAGAAACTGAATTTTGTACTATGAGATACTACCTTGCGACATTGTTTAGGTGGGACAGTAGTTGGAACTATCTTTGGTATCCTGTAGAGATGACCCCCCAGAGTAATAATGAAACTACGGGGTCGAGACTCGTAGATAGAATGACGCTTCCACATATATGGCTGGACCAAGAGAACATCACAGACATCCAACAAGGAAACATCACATAATAACTCATCCTTGAAGGGCTAGATGTCGTATAACAATCGAAACTTCTGGCTGACACGAAGATCACGTCCTTGATGAAGCCACTTGATGTTGTATGGTTGTGGGTGTGGTGTTGTTGACAACCCCAGCTGTTTGATAACCTATGTTGAGATGAGGTTCTTCTGGCTTCCGCTATCAACAATGAAATGCAATGGGGTCCCCTTCACCCACATCTGTGAATGGAAGAGGCGCTCCCCCTCTTTAGGATCTGCTGGTTCTTCTAGTTGAATGGTTGCAGTTGCGACAATAGCAGTGGGATGTGCATCGATAATATGTCCCCTTCCATTATTTTCTGAATCAATTTATGAATCTGGGTTCGACTCTTTTTCTTTGATATCAGCCACCAATGACTGTTTTGAGCGACATTCATCGATGTTGTTCCAGGGGATTTTGTGGAAGTCGCACCATTTACCAGTTTCATTCTTCATCTTTCCTTTACCCTTATTTTCCTATGTCTTGGGATGGTTGTCAAGAGGTTGTTTGTTAGGTCCGTCTTTATCATGATTTGGTTTTTGTGGATTTGCAGACCTGAACTCCCGTTTGTTTTGGTGCCTAAATTTCTGCTCGATTTTGACATCATATCGATAGGCAACTCCCAGTGATGAGATGTCCGGAAAATCCATTTCAATTTGGATGTACCTATGCATAACCTCACGATATTTCAGAACCAGATGTCGCTCAGAGTCTTTGATACCTAGCTTGGTGTGCAAGGTATGGAAATTATTTGTGAACTTCGACACTGTTTG
The DNA here is from genome assembly GCA_009831015.1 of Picea engelmannii. Classification (NCBI taxonomy): domain Eukaryota; kingdom Viridiplantae; phylum Streptophyta; class Pinopsida; order Pinales; family Pinaceae; genus Picea; species Picea engelmannii. The sequence goes on from ML787016.1 coordinate 187,536, forward strand.
GCCCCCCTCTTGCCATAATTTTTTCCATATCATGTACTGGTCTTCATAGTTACCAACAAGGTAATATTGTTCCTTGACCGCATCCAAAAAAAAATCCCAAGTGGGCTCGATCCCATATATTCCAGACTCCTCTGTGGAAATTTTCTCCTAGTAAGTTTCCCACCAATGTTTTACATGGGGGATAGCCTTAAGGAGTGCGAAAGTGATATTTTCCTTGTCGGAAAAATTGTGAATAGGGAAATAACCTTCTAGCAGATTTAACCATTTTTCTAGGGCATCCGCATCTATATGTCCTTCAAATACGAGAATATCAAAATTAACTTGTACCTTGAAAAGAAAGGTGCCTCCAAAGTGGTCGCTCAATGAATATGTGTCTGTTGTTATCGACATGCGTTGAAGGATGTGGGAAAAATTCTCCATCATTTCATCCCTCTGTCGCGTGAGAGCTTACTCAAGCAATAGATTAATAGAATCCCCTGCTTTGTCATTTTTCTTTTCTTCCGCCATGGAGGGTTTCTTGGGAGTGTGAGAGCGATTGTCCTCAAGAGATACAAGATTGAGACCCAACTTGATATATTCAGACCTCATCGGGGACATGCACTGAACAAATGATCAAGAGCAGCCTGCTCTGATGCCACTGATCCAGATTATTTTTGGCACGAAATGAGAGTGGAGATATCACACAGAAATATATAGAGATATTGCAAGAGAGCCAATAATATAATAGAGATATATCGGATATATAACAAGAGACACAGATATACAATAATACACAATTTCTATTAATGAACAAAATGTATAAAACTGTAGAAATACAGAGTGAAAGACTCGCTAGAATGGTGGCAACTTATCTTTGGGAAGAGATGTGACGACTACACTCATTTGCAAGAAGATGATTTTACAATGAGGCTCCAAATTCCTTTTTATCATAAAGAAAATCCAAAACCCTAACCTCGAAAGATGAAAAGCCAACAGTTTTGTGGACCCCGTTTTGGGTAGTTTGGTGTATCAACTTCCCAAGGGCGTAACTTTGGCATACGATCTATGTTCGGGGTGCACGATAACTCAAGGTATTGTCGAGGAGATTAATTTTGGGGGCTCAATCAAAGCCTTTAACCAACATTGAGGTGCTCTATCCCAAAAAAACTTCATTTAGGCCCTCAAAATGGCCCTAAAAGTTTAGGAACCAAAAAAATGCTAAAAATAGTAAGTTGCTAGAAGACTATTTTGAGCCAGTTGGAATAGGTGGGTGGCCAACGATATCCACCTAGATCATTGTTACCTCCAAAGTATAAGATTCAGAATCATATTCAGAAAGGGGATGGAATACCAAAAGTAAACATTATTCATTGGATCATGGTTCATGGGAGACTTCTAACCTTAGAAAATATTAAAAAAAGATGAATCCAAGCGTTGTTAAGATGTTCTTTGTGTAAGAGTTTAGAAGAAACCCATTTCCATCTCTTGTTTGGTTGTCCTTATTCCAAGCAAGTATGGAAGCATGCGTTTAGGGAGATTGAAAGTAGACTCATGAAACATGCTTCCCCATTCCTGGAAGGGGATGTTCACAACTTGGTACAGAAAATATATTGGGAATTTTTTGAACGAGACTATTCTAAGAAGAGCTTGGATTGCAATGGTAGAGTTTATCTATTGGAATATATGGCTTGCAATAAACATAACAATTTTTTAGTAGGAGGATTCCAATCCTAGATCTATAGCTACAAAACCCTACGACCATCTAATTGAGGATATCGATGCTAGACGAATCAAAGGACATAACATGTTGGTGTTAAAGTAGGAAGAAAGAGATTAACTTCAAGACATCTTCCCAGTAGGTTTCTTTCAACCAATAAATTCAATTAAAAGGCTAAAAATTGAAACATCATGGAAAATTTGTTTGGAAGAAGGGGAATTCCAAAGATGGTAGTTATCTTAGAACAAGTATTTTCTTGTCTTTGATGGAACCTCAAAAGGAAACCTAGGGGTGGTAGGTGCAAGGAGAATCACCATAGATCTTGGTGGACATTAAGAAATTAGTTTTGAATGGGGTCTAGGTGAGGTGACAAATAATCAAGCTGAAGCGCTTTCCCTTTATTCACGACTCAAGCTCCTTGATTCAAGGCAGATCAAGAGCTTGATTGTTATTGGAGACTCTACAATCATTATAAGGCATATGATAAAAAAATTTAACTCTAAATAACTCTATTGTAATTTTAATATATTAGGTTACACAACTATATACTAATTTTATATAATTTAGTATTTATAATTTTATTTACAATTACTGCAACATAAATCATTCACCTTAACAACAATTAGTATTTTTCTTTTTGATTTATATGTTATTGCTTATATTATGTTAATTTAAAATATAATTTGTTTAAAAGGTTATAAATTATAAAAAAATTAATAAACTATAAATTTATAAAAAATAAAGTGAAAAACACTCATTATATGGTCATCATAAAATTTTAGTTTCACCAATAAAGTTGAAATTAAATTTCAACTCTAATAACAACTGAAGTTATTTCATATGAATAACGTGTCGTTTAAAATGTCATACAAACCAGTCAAGTTCGAATTGAGAAGTTAGAGGTTTTTCCCAACTCCATAAAATTCTTTGACAATTGGATGGTGAGACCAATAATGATGTTGGTGATGTTTGTTTCCACGAGACCCAATAATCATGTTGTTGCCACTGTAGCCCTAATGTTCATGACAATATGAGGATTGTATTTAATGCTTCCGTGGGACAAACCCCTATTAAGCAAGAAAAGATTCCTCCTACAATGGATTGAAAATGAGAAATATCATTTGAAAGACAATGATAATTATGTGAATATTGAAAAGGGTGGAAAACAATCGAGATGAAACAAAGTAATTGAAGAAATGAG
>ML787016.1:197419-211304 GCA_009831015.1 Picea engelmannii
TTTTTTTTGTCTGGAGGAATCAGCAACTAGTTGGGCACGTGCTCGCGTTACACGTGGCCGTGTTATCCAACCGCTACCACTATAACCTCCAGGTGTGCCCATGATTCCCCTTACGTGGCACACAAGGTAAGTTGGGGGGAATTGAACTCGAAACCTCATGGAACTTCATTTTCACGACACTTGCCAATTGAGCTGCCCCCCCAGGGGCTATGAAGACATAAATTTAAAAGGAGATAAAAAAACAGTTTTATTTGAAATATATAAAAAAATAGAAGTCTGTTAGAAATAAAAGTCTATTACATATTAAATTTATGACAACACAAATATTATATTAAATAGATAAAAATGTATGAAGACATAAATTTAAAAGGAGATAAAAAAACCGTTTTATTTGAAATATATCAAAAAATAGAAGTCTGTTAGAAATAAAAGTCTGTTACATATTACTGGAATTTCAATGCATTTGTCATATAGACTGGGATTGAGGCTCCCGCGGACCATAAGAGAAATATGTACAAGAAACAGGACTGTAGAAAGAAGAAGTGGGTGACGGTAAAGTGCAATACCTGCAAAAAAAATAAATTGAAAGGTATGAGTGTTTGGCTAGACATTTCTATTTAAAAAAGTGGAATAACTGGGTTGATAAACAAAGCATGATGCGACCAGTAGACTTACAGTGATGGTGCGTATGAGCCCTTTTTCTATTTTCTTGCGGCAACCGTTTCATTGATGTCGTCGACGACTGCTGGAATCGCCGCAACTCCCTGTTGCCTTTCGTTGACGACCTGCTTCAATTCCCTTTCGAGCCATTCTTCAATGTAGCTTCTCATTGGGGAAACATTGATCTCATTCCGGATTTTTATGTTGAAAATTTCGTTTTCTAATTCCCTGAAGTCGATAGAAAGATTGTGCAAAGCCTGATGAATTTCCTCGTTCTGTACTGAATAGTTGAATAACCAGTCGTCGACGTGATCTTGATCATATTTAAGGATGTTGTAAAACTTTTCCAAAGACAACGCCTTAAACATATCAACCTGTTTATCAAACTCTTGCTTAGTTAAGGGCAAGGAGTTAACGATTAAGTTGGGGTGTTGGAAGTCGTTGGTTCTTTCGACTAAGTTTATTCTTGACAGCCTTGTGAATACATTTTCTTTCTTTGATATGGCTTGTTCACATGACTGAACAATGAGATGCAGGTTCTTCACTTTTTCTTTCCAGCATGCATTTAATTGACGGATCCTGTTTTTGGATGGAAGATCTTGTTGTCTTCTTTTTGTTTCTGTCATGTTGTCGACAATGGTGCCAAAAGGAAGGATCGTGTTTAAATAGAAATGTTCTTCATCTTTTAACTTCACCTGCAAATGTTCGAGCAAACTATGTGCCCTGGTTCCAAATGAAGTGATGGTTTGTGATGTTTCCCACGCCTGAGTGACCAATTCCATTCTTTTATTGATATTATTCTCCACATATCCTCTATAAGATGCGAGGAGGTTGGAGGATCCTTTTAAATTGGCTGCAGGGGTGGCATGCATGGTTATTGCCAAAGGATTGGCAGGCAATGGTAGAGGAATCAAAGCCTCTTCCAATTCCTTGATCCGATCCTTCAGTCTGGCATTCTCAACCTCGATGCCTCCAATGGAATTATGAAGTGCATCTCCGCTCGCTATGTGAATTTGTCAGATTTGGGACGGCTGCATGTTGGCAAGGTCAACCTCTGAACGAGATTTTCCTTTCTTATTTTTTACATCTTTTTTTTCAATGATCAATTTTTTGGATTCGCTGTCAAAAACAACGCTCTGGAACACGAAGAATTCATCTTCGTCAAAATTTTTGGTATCGGATATGTCCATTGGACCACTATGTTGGATGGCATCTGCGGGATGATCAAGGTAGCAGAGCAGGCTATCCATGCCAGGCTCAAGTTCCATGTTCTCACTCTGAATTTCGGGCTCTTCCTCTCGTCCCACATTTTTTTTCTCTTCTTCTCTACTGGAAGCCTATGAGAACTTTCAATTTTAGAGTGAGGAGGGTCGATATTTCCTCCTCCGTTTGAATAACTCTGAGCTTCTTTGTTGTTGTGGTGGGTCGTTGGAGCGATGCTCCAGGATGTCATACTTTTGGAGTGTTATTCTCCGACTGAACACTCTTGTCACCAGGGCCTTTCCCCTATTAGTTTTACAATTTAGTGTTGCTTTGCAGTGTGTCTAGGTCACAGGCATCAGAAGCAGGAGCGCTACCGCCAATGTCTCTGCTTTCAGACATGTGTTTTTTGAAAAAACAATCACCGAAGCCAAGTGTTTGTAAATGTTGTCAAAAAATCTTATCGAGGTCGAACCCTCTTAGGATTTCAACATATCTTAGGTTGAAGTTGCTAAAATGTGTTGCGAATTCGTCAATTTTGTTGACGTTTTTCAACACGAAGTCCCCGACTTTCCAAGGCAGAGGAATTAACTTTTTTTTCTTCTTCTTTTGAAATAGATGCAACCAGAATTTGTATTTCTGTGCTACTTCTGCAACAAACATTATGTCTATAATGTGACATGGAAGGAGAGCAGGTTTTTTCCTGGAACCAAAAATTCTTATCACAGTGTAATTATCCAAATGTTCCAATGTCCCCTTCTTGTCCAAAAAATTGGTTGTCTGTTCAGATATGCGGGGAGTATCTTCTCCTAACAACAGAGCTTTGAAAACAAACACGAAGCCATTAAAAACCTCATAAAAATAGTGGTAAGCCTTGTGCTTCCACAAGGCCCAGTACAAGAACGTTACTGGGTCGAATTCGCATTTGACATTATTGGACAGAGACAGTTCTCGAAACTGGCAGCAATGTGCTATCGCAAAACCTAAGTAGGATGACATATAAAATTTCTTTTCCCTTTTGAAGCTTGACAATTGGGAACATATTTCATGGGAAATTAACTTGCCCCGATAAAAAATGGCTTGTTCCTTGACTGTGAAATACAAAATATAAAGAGCCATTCAGGAAGTAGTTGTTGTGGACTCCTGTCCCGTTATTATTGTAAACAACCAGGCAATTTCACAGAATGGATTTCTAAATGAACTAACCTGGAAGCTTGTGATATCTTCATGAACTAAAATCGGTTCTTCCAATAAATGGGGAAAGAGGTCCAACCCGTTATTATGCTTTGCTAGGAATTGTTTTCAATCTTCTCCTCCGAACGTCAATGTTGGCTCTGGAAATCTTAACATCTGGCGGAAGACCTGAGGTGACAAAGAAATAGAAGAGTGGTCCCGCAGTGGAATAATTCTTTTGTCTGAAATAAATTTATCGGTGCACCAAGAGACCAACTCCTTACAGTAACAAACTTCAGGGACATAGCCTGCACGAGCAATCTGAGAGGTCCAAATTACTTGGTTCTGGGTGGCAGGGGTTGAGTAATAAGAATATGCCCTGGACCATTGGAAGTTCTAGTCCTCGCGCTCGAAAATGTTCATTGTATCTCCACAGAACTGTTGTCGAGATGATGCCATAGGTTTATGAGAACTTTGGTTTTCTCCAGACGATGGTTGAACTGAACAATTTGAGCCGATAATGTAACTCTCTGCAAAATCTTGGTTAAATGCTTATGAATGGGAAATCTCCTCGAGCCTTTCGCTGATTAATGACAATCTGTATGGGTGGTGCATGATGAACTGTTAGTATTAAAGCTTACTTATTGCATATTTAGAAGTGTGAAGGTGGCGGGTACGATGAAGAGCAATTAAGGATTGGAGGTTTCGTGAACGTGCCAAGCCGGCGACGTGCGAAAAACATTTCATGATTTTGAAATCAACACTCGGAAGGGATAATATAACCCCCCACAAATCTTGGTTTAATGCGTATTAATAGGATATCTCCTCGAGCCTTTCTCCCATTAGTGACAATCTATACAGTTCCTACACGATGAGCTATTAGAATTAAATGTCAATAATTGCATATTTAGAAACAAGATATGTATATATATATATATATATATAGATACTAAAACAATTTTTTTATTATTATAGACAAGTGTGAAGGTCACGGAGATGGGGGAGAGCAAGGAACGAATGGGAAGGTCTGAAAAGCGGACGGACAAGATTCAAAATAGGGTTACGGGGGATACTTAGGAGAGGCGAGTGTTCCACGGTCAAATTTTATGTATCAGAAATTTTGACTGCAAAACATGTAAAACGGAAGAGAGCATGATGGGGCAGTTCAATGGCCGGTTTGTATATTTTCGGAATTCCGAGAAAGTGGCCAAGTATGACAACGGGAAACGGTCGGTTGGACTTGTTTTCAGAATCGAAGATTGAAGATTTTATGAACGGACCAACCCGATGATGCGCAACTAACATTCCATGATGTTTGAAATCAACACTCGGAAGGGATAATATAACCATGCGGAAATTTTGGTTTTATGTGTATTAATGGGAGATTTCCTCAAATCCTGGTGTAGCATTAACGCTTGCTAATTGGATACCTAGAAATAAGATCTTATATATAAATGGTATTTGCTAATTGCAAAAGGACACGCTCACAAGAAACAACGTTTAGAAATTGGATATTTCTTGAGCCCTCCAACCCGAGGATCCGCGGAAGAAATTCCACAGGAGACGTGAGGATCTGACGATCAAATTGTATGTGTCAGAAGTTTTCAGTGCAAAATGTATTATATATATATATATAAACATTTAGTTATTATAGACAAGTGCCAAGGTCGGGGAGACGAGGGAGAGCAAGGAACGAATGGCAAGGTTTGAGAATCGGTCGGACGGGATTCAAAATAGGGTTACGGGGATACTTAGGAGAGGCGAGTGTCCCACGGTCAAATTTTATGTATTAGAATTTTTTACTGCAAAACGTGTAAAACGAAAGAGATCATGATGGGGCAGGTCAGCGGGCGGTTTGTATATTAGTGGAATTCCGGGAAAGTGACATGCTTAGAAATAAGATCTTATATATAATTGGTAATTGGTAATTGCAAAAGGACGTGGGCACAGGAAACATCAATTAGGATTTGGATATTTCTTGAACCCACCAAACCGACGATCCGCAAAAGAAATTCGAAGAAATGGAGAAGTATGGAAAGCGGACAGACGGGCTTCAAAATGGGGTGACAATAGTTCCACAGAAGATGTGAGCACCCGACAGTTAAATTGTATGTCTCAGAACTTTTCAGTGCAAAATGTGTACCACGGAAGAGGGCATGATAGATAGACTATAATATGGAAGATGGTAAGATCTGAGTCTGGCTGTAAATTTGTATATCACAGAAGTCACGGTATTGTTCGCAGGTCATGGAACAATAAAAGTCCAATCTAGAGCCTGACTATTGGGAATCCGCGATCAGAGAAGTGACTGGATATGGAATGGGGAAGCAGTCGGTCGATGTCATGATATAAGAGCACAAGTGCAAACATGAACCCGCATGGAAAGTTCAGGGAAACGAGAAATAGATATTTGGCTAAGTATAGAAGACGTAAAAGAAGGGCCAATATATTCACATCTGTAACATATATCCCATTTCGTGCCAAGATATATACTTGGAAGCAAGTGCGAAGGTGGCGGCTACAGAAAACAACGAGACATGGAACTATAGAGAACATGCTTTGCCCTTTAATATAATTTATGTGACGCAAATGTGGTATGTGGCTCATTTGATCACTTTTCCATCCGTAAACAATCACAATATTGAGTCTGCCAGCCCTAGAGTCAGTGTGTCAATTTGTATATCGCGGAACTCTGAATGCTGTTTGGAGGTCATGGAAAAATAGAAGTGCAATGTTGAGCCAACCACCATGCAAGTCCGCCTATCAATTTGTATATTGCAGAACTCTAGGTGCTACTTGTAGCACATAGAATAATAGAGGCCCAATTTAGACAAAGGGGAAGCGCTCAGTCGAAACGTGTGAATCCACAGCCTGTGCAACAAGGCATTTTCGAAAAAAAAAAAAAAAAAAAAAAAAAAANAATTAACCAAGAAGCGAAACTACAGGGGATAAAAGAGTGGGAAAATAGAAAGGTGGAGGGCAATTTTCGTAAGCGCGAATTGGTTTCATACAAGTCCCATTGTTGCAAAACCATCATTTTCTAGTAATTGTCAACAAATGCTTTGTTCAAGATTAGATTTTATTGCAACGTGTGGGTGTAACTGTGTTCTTGATACATTCTCCTATCACTGTAACATATTAACTTAAGTATTAAACTTCTTCCATTATGGGCTGTTAGCATTAAATATTAATAATTGCATGCCTATAAACAAAAATGACGATTTTGCTGCAACATTGTAATTTGGTATTGCTATGTTCTATTTGCATTGCGAATATAATTGAACGTTGGTTTGAAACTGTGTGTAATCCATTTTTTGTTTGCAGAAAATCCTGGTGGATCAACACAATACATTTTCATATAATTGTTAGATGCTCCATCTTAGAACAAATTACCTAAGTAAATACAATATCGAAGAACTACGAGACCACCGAACCATGCCAATGAGAAGAGGTGTTAAATCCAAAAAATAAGCAGCAACGAAGACTCCAAGGCAATTTTTTTTAATTAGCAAATCCATCTTAAAAAAAAACACCAAGTACTGTACATCTGTGCTTAGAAATTGGACCCAGTTCTTTGGGTCAAAACATTGAACGAAATTATACCCAGTTCTTTGGGCCAAAACATTGAACGTATCTTCCACAAACACAGGCATGGGATTCATAGTATGTAGGAGCTATCGAGATTCTCTTCAACATGCATACAAAACTGATTACCATGCTTTTTTTTTAAGGAAATCCTTGCAGCTTTTTCCTCGATGGATCATCCTGTGGTAAAACTGATAGTTCTCAGAAGCTTCCCGTGAGGAAGAAGATGAAAAAACATTGCAGGGAAAATGGAATAGCCCTTAACTGAAAGTTAGGATACACCAAGAAACCGCCTCTCCACAGTCGAAAAAAAACTTTAGGGACACAAGTTTCACGTGCAATTTCAGAGGCCCAAATTAGTCCATTCTGGGTGGAAGGAGATGACTAGTAGAAATATGCGTTGCACCAGTGGGAGTTTTGGTCCTCATTCCCTAAGATGTTAATTGTATATCCAGAAAACAGGACAATAGTCCCGCAATTGAATTTTTTTTGGCTTGAAATATACTTTTGGGAGCATCAACATATCATTTCCTTACAGTGAAATTCTTCTACCCAAAACGAACTAATTTGGACCTCTGGAATTCCTACTTTCGAGTTGCAAAGCGGCTATTAAGTTCAACGTCGGTTTTGTTTTCTGAAACTCCTTCTTTTGGTGTTGTCAGGACCACCATCACTAAGCCGGGAAGTTCCGCCCGTTATGGTTGTTTCCAATTTGGGCATAGGAGTGGAGAAGTCTCTGCATTGCCATCATCCATTGTTGTATCATTGCCCATCAGATCATCTTCTTCCGGCTTAGAATCCATGACATCAACCTCGCGAGCCATCAATGCAACTGGGCAGGTTCTCTGAGCAGGCAGGGTTGCCTTGGAATTCTTTGGCTTGAAATATATCTCTTGGTGTACCAAGGGACCATCTCTTTTTTTTCTCCTAGGAAGAGGGAGATGAGTAGTAAGAATATGCCCTGGAATACTGGAACCTCTGGCCATCATGCTCGAATGTGTTTACTGTATCTGGACATAACTGTTGCTACAAGTTAACAAGAATTTTTGTTTGCTCCAGACGATGTTTGAAATTAAAATTGGGGAGGGATAATATAACCCTCCGCAAATCATGGTTTAATGCGTATCAATGGAAGATCTCATCGATCCTTTCGCTGAACAATGACAATATCCAAGGTTCATGCGTAATGAGATGTTACCATTAAAGCTCACTAATTGCATATATAGAAAAAAGTGTGAAGGTGGTGGTGATGACGAAGAGCGATTAAGAATTAGAGATTTGTTAAAGGTGCCAACCGGTCGGTGCACGAAACAGATTGCATCATGTTTGAAATGAATACTTGGAAAGAATAACACTCTTCTCCACAAATCTTGGTTTAATTCATAGTAATGACAAATATTCTCTGACCTTCAAGACATTAATGACAATCTTAACAGTTCCTTCAAGATGAACTACTAGCATTAAAGATTAATAATTGCATATATGGAAATAAGTACGAAGGTAGCTGTGATGGCGAAGAGAGACCAAACATTGTACATTTCGTCCACCCGCCAACCCACAAAACAGACTCCAAGAAATGCCCAAGTATGGAAAGCGGTCGTGGGTTACAAAAAAAGGGTCAGAAGATATACCCAAGAGACGTGAGGGGTCGATGGTCATATTGCATTTCAGTGACAGATATCGACCATCAATTTGTATATCGCGAAATTTCGGGTGTTGTTTGTGCGTAGGGGAATAATGGAAGCACAATGTCGAGAGGACAATTTGTATATTGTTGAACTTCGGGTGCTGTATATAAAAGCATGAGAAATTCGGAAAAAGGACCAGGTAAACAGAAATCAAAAGAATATGAGATGAAGGGGAATTTGTTTGCTAATTTGTAAATCATGAAATTACGGGTGGTATTTGTAGGCGACAGAACAATGGAAACGCAATGTTGAACCCGCCTATGCGGGAACCCGCAATTCAAAAAGTTTGTTCAATATGAAATGGGGAAGAGGTCGGTCGAGATGGTGATATAAAAGTAACAATGTAAATCTGAAGACATGAATCTGCGAAATCCCGCACCTAGACATTTTTCGAAAAACGAGTAAGTAAAGAAAGGGAAAGCAGAGGGCAAAAGAGAAAGCGGATGGCAATTTTTGGAAACGGGAATTGTTGTAAGAAAGCACAATTGATGGTCTTAACAGTAACTATGGAGTTCATTAAACATGTTAACAGGTTCTTCAATCAAGGAATAGATATAGCGAGCGATGTTTATAGTTTCCAGGATCTGTTTGTATGAGAGAAGCGTCGAAAAGTTACATTCTAATCATTTTTTGGATGTTTAAGTAAATTTTTTGTATTGTTAGCTTCACTGCAACTATAACAACGACAAATTTGAATTTTAATGTCCTCTCGTTCATATGATTGTTCCATTAGACTTCGCATAGTATATATTCTTTTATTTCAATTTGTTTGCTAATTTGTAGATCACGGAAGTCAGGGTGTTGTTTGCAGGCGGCGGAACAATGGAAACACAATATTGAACCTTCCTATCTGGTAACTCGCCTAATCGGAAAACTGCGAGCCAAAAATTTTGTACAATATGAAACGGGGAGGCGGTCAGTTTGGCTGGTGATATAAAAGTAAGTGAAATATGAAGACGTGAATCCGCCAACTTCCGCACCTAGAATTTTTTCGAAAAAAAGAATAATACATACTAAATATGCACTATAAAGTATGGACATGAGATTTTATAGAACATGTATGGATCCCACATTCCATACTTAGAAACTTTTTGGATCGCGGGTTCTCAAGCTGGCGGGCTCAAAATTGGGCCTTTATTGTTCTATGTCCTACAAATAGCACCCAGACTTCCGCGATTTACAAATTGACAAGCGGACTTGCGGGCTGGCTGGCTCAACATTGCACTTTTATTGTTCCGTGACCTCCAAACAACAGTCGGAGTTCCACGATATTCAAGTTGACAGACGGACTTCAGGGATGTCGGGATCAAGTTTGTGATTGTTTACACATGGTGATCCCTATCAACTATCCAACATTATCTAAAAATATTATTTTCAATACTAAATTATTAATATTAAATATTGATATTGTACAATTTAATTAGACAAAAAAAATTGTACAATATGAAATGGGGAAGCGGTCGGTTGGGCTGGTGATATAAAAGTATCTGAAATCTGAAGATGTGAATCCGCCAACTTCCGCACCAAGAAATTTTCTGAAAAATGAGTAATACATATTAAATATGTACTTTTATAAAGTATGGACATGAGATTTTATAGAGCATGTACGGATCCTGCATTCCATACTTGGCCACTTTTTGGATCACGGGTTCTCGGGCTGTCGGACTCAAAATTGGGCCTTTATTGTTCCGTGTCCTACAAATAGCTCCAACAATTCCGTGATATACAAATTGAGAGGTGGACTTGCAAGATGGTTGGCTCAACATTGCACTTCTATTGTTCTATGTCCTCCAAACAATACTCAGAGTTTTGTGATATACAAATTGACAGATGGACTCCAGGGTTGGCGGGCTCAAGATTGCGATTGTTTATGGATGGTGATCCCTATCAACTATATAACATTATCTAAAAACATTATTTTCAATACTAAGGTATTAATATTAAATATTGATATTGTACAATTTAATTACATAAAATTATTAAAGGATGTTAAATATCTTATTTAAAAGAAAAACTCGGGTATTCAGAAACTCGCGTTGCAAAATTTTTGTACAATATGAAATGGCAAAGCGGTCGATCGGGCTGGTGATATAAAAGTAAGTGGAAATCTGAACAGGTGTATCCGCCAACTTCCGCACCTAGAAATTTTCTGAGAAACGAGTAATACATACTAAATATGTACTTTTATAAAGTATGGAGATGAGATTTTATAGAGCATGTACGGATCCCTCATTGCATACTTAGCCACTTTTTGGATCGCGGGTTCTCAGGCTGGCGGGCTCAAAATTGGGCCTCTATTGTTCCGTGCCCTACAAATAGCACCCATAGTTCCGCGATATACAAATTGACAAGCGGACTTGCGAGCTGGCTGGCTCAACATTGCACTTCTATTGTTCCGTGTCCTCCAAACAATAGTCGGAGTTCCACGATATACAAATTGACAGACGGACTCCAGGATTGGTGGGCTGAAGATTGTGATTGTTTACAACAACGACCAATTTGAATTTCAAGGGCCTCGTGTTGATATGATAGCACAATTGGACTTCGCACAGTTTATATTCGTTTATTACAATATGAAACGGGGAAGCGGTCAGTCGGGCCCGTGATATAATAGTAAATGAAATCTGAAAGCGTGAATTTGCCAACTTCCGCACCTAGAAATTTTCCGAAAAATGAGTAATACATACTAAATATGTACTCTTATAAAGTATGGGCATGAGATTTTATAGAGCAGGTATACTCAACCACTTTTTTGGATCACGGGATCTCGAACAGGTGGGCTCAAAATTGGGCCTCTATTGTTCTGTATCCTACAAATAGCACCCAGACTTCCACGATATACAAATTGACAGGCAGACTTGCGGGTTGGCTGGCTCAAGATTGCACTTCTATTGTTTCGTGTTCTCCAAACAACACTCGGAATTCCGTGATATACAAATTGATAGACGGAATCCAAGGCTGGCGGGCTTGAGATTGCGATTGTTTACGGATGGTGATCCCTATCAACTATATAACATTATCTAAAAACATTATTTTCAATACTAAATTATTAATATTAAATATTGATATTGAACATTTTAATTACATAAAATTATTAAAGGATGTTAAATATCTTATTTAAAAGAAAAGCCCGCGTATTCAGAAACTCGTGATCCAAAAAGTATGTACAATATGAAACGGGGAAGCGGTCGTTTGGGCTGGTGATATAAAAGTAAGTGGAAATATGAACACATGTATCCGCCAACTTCTGCACCTAGAAAGTTTTTGAGAAACGAGTAATACATACTAAATATGTAGTTTTATAAAGTATGGACATGAGATTTTATAGAGCGTGTACGGATCCCTCATTCCATACTTAGCCACTTTTTGGATCGCGGGTTCTCGGGCTGGCGGGCTCAAAATTGGGCCTCTATTGTTTTGTGTCATACAAATAACACCCATAGTTCCATGATATACAAATTGGTAGGCAGACTTGCGGGCTGGCTGGTTCAACATTGTACTTCTATTGTCCTGTGTCCTCCAAACAACACTCAGGGTTCCGCGATATACAAATTGACAGATGGGCTCCAGGAATGGCGGGCTCAAGATTGCAATTGTTACGGATGGTCATCCCTATGAACTATCCAACATTATCTAAAAATATTATTTTCAAATACTAAATTATTAATATTAAATATTGATATTGTACAATTTAATTACATAAAATTATCAAAGGATGTTAAATCGCTTATTTAAAAAAAATGAAGGAAACAAAACAAAGTTTTTTTAAATTCTATCACCGCAAGCATAACAATGACCAATTTGAATTTTAAGGGCCTCTTGTTGATATGATAACACAATTGGACTTCACATAGTATATATTCATTTATTTCAAACTATTCCACGAGATTAATTTTACCAAGATTATCGATCAAGGAAAAGTGCTAAACAAGCCACATAATACATTTACGTCACAACGCCATAAAAATTGATAGGCGGATTTGCGGGCCAGTTGGCTAAAAAATTGCAATTCTATTGTTTTTTGTCCTCCAAACAACACTAAGAGTTCCATGATATACAAATTGGCAGACGAAGCATACAACCAAGAACCAACTAAACTCCAAACAGGCCGCAAGAAAGTTCCCACAAGGTTCCATAGAGCAACACGCATCGACCTTTGCATCAAACAATTTGATATACAAAGAAAAGATGTCGCGGCATTGGTTTTCTCTTACATCTGCTATATGTTCCCACGAGAAAATAATCGGGGCCATACTTCCCAGTTTTGGACCGAAAAATCTTATGACCATGCAATATCAAGTACTCGAGTCCGACGAACATTCATTTAGGTGTTGAAGAAATATTACAAAGACACATGAGATATTTTCGTTTCCTGCCAAAGCTTGATATATATGTTTTTTTCCTTCTTCAGCCGATATGCAATACTGCATTGTTCTCATTTAAGGTAAATTTGTTGTGTATCCGAAAGTTGAGTAGGATGTAGACAATGCTTGCCTTTTTCTGTAGGTATGCTTCATACGACAATTCTGCCAACCTTGGAAGCACATCTTAGGGGGTCAAGTACGAATTCCCTGCAACCAAAACACCTTCAACCTGGAAACGCAAGCATAGGAATTATTAGATATATCAATATAATACACAAATGCCCCCCCCCCCACCCCCCCTCACTAAAAAAAAATAAAACAAGCCGCAGAAATTTGGTGAGGGATATTTGTATAAGCAAAGTGAGGATGATTCTATGGATGTATACGCACAACAGTTATAGAGTTAGCTAGTTTCTTCAGATCCTGTACTATGTCTGCTCGCAACTCTGTTACAAACGTTACTTGCGTTGTGCGAAAGATCATTTCTCTAACATCCCTTTTTTTTGTTATATTTTTGAAGAGCATAAGTGGGTACTGTCCTTTATGCAATTGTTGTTCCATTGATGAAAACAAATTTGAATAGGTATCGAACAATTGCAGCTACAACATGGAACAGTGCAATATTTGTGTAACTTACCCGAGATACATGCACATGTGAAAGTAAAGGACAAAACTGGACATGGAAAGCGGTACCATTGCCTTATCGTTGTCCAACTCTCCATCATTTATATGGAGAATGTGTTGCGAACCAATTTTTCTTGCCAGTCTGACAACTGCGCCAATGGTTCTGATTGGGTAAATATCACTGCTCTGTACAAGCTGGCTGATAGTCGCGTCCGAGACGAAACGATATTCTGAACAAACAACGGGAATTTTTTCCACAATACTTGTTTCGTTGAGCGAAATAATCCGATCACAATCACCACAGTCATATACTGTTTTGGGCAATATATTAAAATTTGTAATGGATATCCCATTACCCAGCAATATCTTTTCTGCATGTTTATGGACAAGTTGTGTAGGAATAGTCAGTGTGACTGTTGTTATCACTCCAAGAAACCCTTTGTGGTTTCAGACCAAAGGTGCTTGGTAACTTAAGAAATGAATGTTTTTGTATTTTGTGAATGTGGATCAATGGGACAACTCAATATAGCTTATGGCATTCAAACATGAAAATGATAAACAAATAGACAGTGCTCTCAAAGATTGATTAAT
>ML787016.1:223149-241266 GCA_009831015.1 Picea engelmannii
TGCGATGAACGTTAAGCGTGGTTTCTGGAACGAATCGGAATTCCAGTCACATCTGACATGCATGATTTAGTTTCCATGATTGCCCACTTCTATCAGCGCATGCCTCGGATTTGCTCTGACGTGGGGGTGATCACATCATCATTGTTTTCATACGTGGATATCACACACGTGATTCCCGCTTCATGCAGCAACGACCCATGGAGAACGCCTCTGCCAAACGCTCGCTTGCCACTTTCACCAGCGCGCGACTCTGCGAAGAAACCCCTGTTAGCTGCTGAAAGTAAGTACTTTCAACAGCGCGCCACTTTGTAGAAGACCCTCGTTAGCTGTTGAAAGCATGAACCTTTGACAACGCGCTACCCGAGAACTGATTTTAAAAACCTTTTAAGATTTGACACTTTCAACAGCGCGCGAACTGATGAAACGATCTCCTTAGCTGTTGAAAGTGGGCACTTTCCACAGCGTACAATGAACCTTTTGAAAACACGTTAGCTGTGGAAAGTAAAAAAATACCATTTTGAAAGAGAAGACTTTATGGGTCATTTATTTTCTGAGACACACCAAACCAAAAAATTTCCTCAGCTGAAAAAACTCAAAAATGACTTGAAGATACTACCTAAAGCTATGATATCTATCACAAAATTCAACCGAAAGGACGGTTTCATTTTGGGAGTTAACAACTGTCATCATGGCCTCCTTGTCTGTCATGTCAGCAAGCATAATGGATCTAGTTTTGTTTGCCTTTTCCAAGTAGGTGTTATAGACGACCATTATGTCCCTGATGAACACTTGTCCAGTTCGGCGGTTTTTCAAGCCCTCTATTGATAGCACTTTGGGTGTAACAACTCTAGACCTGGTGACAATTTTTGAACAACAAAACTAAAGTGAATGACAGTGTGAATTTTTTTTTTGTTGTGTATTCTTCTTTCACTGGCATAAATCTACAAGTAGACACATAGCTTCGATGAACTATGGAGCCAGAGTTTTGCAACCACACATCTTATTCTGCGGAACCTGCGCTATGGTCAACATCTCGCTTGTACTTGTTGATACTTCTTGTGAACTACAAACCATGTATTGTAGATGACATCAACATATTCACCATGCCATAGATGAATAAATAGCCGAGGATATTTGTTTGGTAAACATACTAGGAGCAGAGTGTATGCATCTTTACCTTTGGCCTTGTCAATCTACTGATGTCTGGGATGAATGATTTCTCATGGCCATGTTACTAGTACAACTTTTTCTAATGCAAGCATGTGTAGATGAACATCAGAAGGACTAAACAAGCATATGCATTGTATACTGTCGATAATAGTTCTTAATGTCACATGTAGGGTGGAAGGAGGTTTAATATGAAATAGGGTGTCAAGGAATATACTCAGGATACATGAGGACCCGAGCGTCAAATTGTATGCCTCTTATTTTTTGACTGGAAAAATGTGTAACAATAAATAGGGCGTGAGGGCAGGGCACCATGACCAATCTGTATATTGCGAACCACCGAAAGCCAGGGGAGCAATCTTGAACCCGCCATCCCGACACCCGCAATCGACGAAGTGGGTAAGTATGGAATAAGGTAGAAGCGTGACCATAAATGTCAAACCGTTAGTCCGCCAATCGATGCACCAAGGCATTTTCGAAAAGACCACTAAGCAGAGCAATTAGAAAACAAAAGGGATAATAGAAAATGGAAAAAATAGAAATGGGGAGGGAAGAAAGGCCAATTACTGCCAAGTCATCGTTTTCTAGTATAATACTATATGCCCCCACCCGATTTGTGTATTTAATTTACCAGCACAGTTGGTATACCTTTTCGAAGATTGTACCACAGAACCCTCTGTTGTTGCATAGAACAATTCATCTTCCTGTCCAACCAACCTGTTTCTTCCAAGGTAGCAACGCTGAATATACAATGGACATGAAGGCAAGTTAGTATGAAGACAGACATGTAAAAGAAAGAGAAACAGTTCTGTTTATCCCAATGTAACAATAAACATAATACGATTCACATGAGAATACGCACAAGGATACGTAGTCTATACATATAGGTAAACCCAAAAAATATATATTTGAAGGAAGAAAAGAACAAGCACAACAAATATATAGACAATAAATGAAAAAATGAACATTGGAATATGAAATAAGAGTAGAGGTATTCACCTTTGTAGCTCCTCGTCTACATTCCCGCCAAAGAGTCCATCGTCCTCTCCAGCGATTTTGTTTGTTTAAATGTAGCAAGGCAGGAAAAATACAATGGACATGAAGGAGGTTAGTATGCAGGAAGACATGCAATGAAGATAAGTTATTATGTCTACATACAATAAACCAGGTGAACACATATACAGACAATAAATGAAACACAAAACAACGCAATATGAAATAACAGTACAAGCATGTACCTTTCTATCTCCTCTTCAACCGATGCAGTTAAGACTTCGTCGTTTTCTCTAGCTATTCTGTTTGTTTGAATGTGGGAATGCACAAAATACAATGAACATGAATGGAAGATGGTATGCACCGGAGAACAAGTAATATGTACATACAATATAAGAATAGGATAAAAGATAGGCAGAAACATGGACCTTTGCGCTTCTCCATCCATAGATCTAAACATGTAATTTTTTTCTCTATCCAAAATATATTACAAACCACAAAATATTACAAAATTACATGGTCATAGCTAAACGATTTTTGGTTTTACGTGGAAAAGTTTCCAGATATGCTTCCACCCATGGAAATACATGTTCTTTATCCTCTACACAGATTGGTGTGGCCACGATACAAGATTTTGGGTTTCCGTGGCAAACTACCCAGATATGCTTCCAGACATGGAAACATAATTTTGCAGAATCTTTGTTGTATATATATGCTTCCACCCATGGAAATACATGTTCTTTATCCTCAACACAGACTGTTGTGCCCACAATACAAGATTTTGGTTTTCCGTGGCAAACTATCCAGATATGCTTCCAGGCATGGAAATATAATTTTGCAGAATCTTTGTTGTACATATCATATCTCAAGACAAATTGTATCGTGGTAACACCAGTCTGTGTAGAGGTTAAAGAAATTGTATTGTCATATGGGCACATTTCACCATACATGGTTTATAACTGCAGTCTGCATATGTTTTATTTTTACAAAAAAAAAGCAGCGGACATTGCAATTTCAACACTCAAACACTAGCAAAATCTCACAACAGAACAGATATCAACCTCGCCAGATAGGGAAAATAACACAACTGCATGTCAACTGGTGGGTGCAAGGGTTGAACACCGTAGAGCATAATAATAATACGATTATAAATAAACTAATAAAATGAAAAAAAAGAAGAAAAAGATCGAACAATCGACGCATGACCCTAACCCTGCAAAGCCAAGCAAACAAAAGAAAACAACAAGTACCAAACTAGTGAGAAAGCACGAACAGGTCCAACTGCAACCCCATGACTCCAAATCGTAAACTTGAGCGAAACAAACACAACCAGCAACCAATGAACCAACGAACCAACGAACAAGCAACAATCACCGAACCAGTAAACAACATATGTATCTCCAATGACTACGAAACTGCAGCCGAAGCACAAAAGGAACCAGAAACATATGACGAGCATGCCAGTAGAAATAAACAAACATTCTTATTTGCAAACTATAAACACTGAACAACAAAGAAGGAACAAAAAATGAAACTATGGCATGGAAACTTACTCTGAAACGATGAAAGGCAGAAGCGCAGGTCGAATTGTGAACCAAACAACAACAACAAGCAACAATCGATGAACCAGCGAAGAAGAAGCACTCACCGAACCAGTAAACAATTTATGTAGCTTCAACGATGACGAAATTGCATTGCAAGGCTAGAAGAAGGATGAAACATATAATGCCTATTCAATTAGTAGTGGACAACAATATTGTCCTAAATCACTGCAACATTGTATGGAAAATTTCGAGGAAAACTGTACTCCGAGAAGCGTATTTAGATAAACATTTAAGGTTGTCAAGTTATCTAGGGGCCTCGCGCTATGCAAACATTTAAGTTGTCAGGCCTGTTGAAGGACTTCGCGTCATGTAAACATTTAAGCTGTCAGGCCTATTCAAGCACCTCAAAAAAGTGTCAATACATTTCAATACAAATACATGCGGCAGGGACCAATAATAGTAGCACAAATAAAGTAAAATAAAAAAAGAAATCACAATACAAGGTTAAGACAATGCTAGCAGAAAATGCTAATACAAACATTCGAACTAATGCTAGCATTAATCCACCTTCAAGCAATGCATAATAAAAATATATGTTTCAAAAAGACTGTAGACGATAAAAAAGTTTGGATATGCGAACATATAAAACATTGAGAATAGCGAAGCCGACAATAAGACCTTCAATCTGTTATCCAATCAGATCATTACATATATGGTATTTTTTGTTATATAAAATTCAATGTTTGTAGTTCCCTAGCTCCAACAAAGATATTATGCAAATATTTGTGGTCAAAGAACAAACTAATATGAGGTCAATGAATTATCGATCGCTATAGTCCCTCTATGCCTACGACAGAGACTAATAAAAATAAAAAACACCCAATTCAGTAATGCAATACTTAAATGAGATGAATGAATGATTGAATAGAAAACTTATTGTATGGAAAAACCTCCTAGTACAATACATCCACATGCACAAAACAATATATCTATTTAACTAAATCTCTTTTACTTATATATTTAAAAAATAAACAAAATTAAAAATAATCTAAAAATAATAAACCTACCAAAAATATAATCAATATAATAATAATTAATTAAAATTAGAAACTTAATATAATAATAATTAATTAAAAACTTAACATACCTCTTCCCTTCAAACAAGAGTTGGTCCCATTCCCAACCAACTGTTCTATATGCTTATGTATGAATAACTCATCTTACCTAGACAAATATTCCATAAATGTTATATCCAATATATCCATTACATTAAGTTTTATATAATACATTTATATCACAATTTATTTAATACATTTCTACACACATCAATTGTCGTGTCCATTACATTAAGTTTTATATAATACATTTATATTACAATTTATTTAATACTTTTTTACACACATCACATCAATTGTCATGTTCGATATTATAGTGGGTATGATATAGAAAATACATTACCAACTTTTTTTCCCAAGAGAAATTAACTCAATTTTATAAAGAGTATAAAATCGTTTACAAATCTCTGTAACCAGACATACAGTCATATTAAAGCGAGAAACAGTTTCAGATCGGGACAAGTAAATAAAAAAATGCTGCCAGGAAGCAAAAAATGGACGATCCACAGGTTCAGAATCGGCATAGCAATTACAAAGAAAGCTGTAAAAACTGAAGACATTCCCTTTAATCAGTCAAAAGCCCATATCCTATTCTATACATTACCAACTTACCAAACAATAAAATGGTTACACATTACTTCCACTTCCCACCAAATTCACTCTCTATTCAATTCAATTTTAATAATAAAATCTATCTATTTATCAAATTTGCATTCTATTTGCCAAGTTTGTATTCTCGCTTCTAACTCAACTTTGATTGATTCTGAATATTACAAGAAAAATCAGCGATAATTATAAGAAAAAGAAAAACCAAGAGCAATTATAAAATTATTTATATACTGATAAATTTTATTAAATAAAATAAAACGGTTGAATAATAAAATTTGTATTAAAATATTATTTTTCAGAGATAAAAATAAAATAATTATAATAATTAAAGTTAGTGTTGTAATAATAAAATTCAAACTATAGACAACTTTGTTATACCATTCATTAAATTCATATTGTTATACTATTTACTAGATTCTCCACCGTGTTTTTAACGAAAGGATAAACAAACTGTACCATTTATTAGATTATTCACCCTTAAAAAAATACATATATATAAATAAATTAACCTTCAAAGTAATCACATTAACCCACTTCCATATAAGTTTACATCACTTCCAAAGTCAAATTACTTTTAGTATCACCTTATGTTTTTACTAATACGTAAATTACTTTATATGTCAATCTTCCATAATTTGCACCATTTTTTGCAAACATTTTATATAAAAAAACGTTTTAATTCTCATCATTTTCACAATTAAAATATAGATGTTACTAAATTTTTTTTTTTTTTTTTTATGAATGGAAGGGTCAAAATAAATCCTAACCTCCAAAGAACTAAAAGAAACATCTCCTTAAATATAACATAGTCTTAAAGGTAAGATTAAATTTAAATATATTTATATAATTTATATATGTTATTTTAACATTTAAAATTTACATCTCTTAAAATATAATATAGTTTTTTAAAACTTAGCCTGGTGGGTTAGCTTGAGTGGTTGGGTGCTATGGTTATTTCAATTTTCCCGACCAATTATTGTTGAGTTTGTGGAGCCTCACTCGATGTCCCAATCGGATTAGGTCCGTAATCATGTCGACGGTTTACCCATTTACCATCCACGAAATGTGGGGGAGTACTCGGGGCAGTTTGTATTCTACAGTACTATGTTATTTTATTCATTAGTAAAAGTTGGGTTTCACTGTACTTATGTGTCCTCTACTATAGTTTTGTTTGGAGGAATCAGCTTGTAGGGTCATTTTAATGGAAGGTCCATGTTTGGAAAATTTGGGTTTGAAACCTTCTAGAGCCATTTTGAGGCATCAAACGACATTTTTTGGGGTCAAAACGTTTCTTACATAGCTAAGACCCCGTGACACTATTTTAAACATCAATACCTTTTCAAGGGTGCAAAAATCACGTCAATCGGAGCTCATATGAAAAAGTTATGCCTCCCACAAGTTGACCTATCGTGTTGACCACCATGGTACAAGAGGATGCCACATCAACCACTGTTACTCATGCATATGGGGCTAGCCACCTGAGGACTTTCAAGAACATTCTAGAATGTCCAAAACCTTATCACAATTAAGGGTTTAGTAAGTCGAAACCCTAACCCTAGACGCCTATCGGGCTATGTTAAATATTGGGTTGCTAGGGGGGTAAATGGTTCTATTCTATGTTATTGTATTGTGTTCCATAACAGAGAAAAACAAATGGGAGTGGGAAAATTAGAGAGCATAATAGAGGGGGTTAATGTTCTATAACAACATAATAGGCCACATATCTCAGGTGACTACATAGAGAGTGTCCTCTCCTTTGTACTTGCATTATTTCCATACCAGAGAAAATAGAGCAGAGCAATGCCACCTTCTAGCTAGGTTTTCTCCCGTAAGGGTTTCCCAGAGAAAATATTTGTGTTATTTTTTGGATGGTGTTTGAATGTACTTTATTATTATCTATTTTCTACATTTTATCTATTACATGCATAAGCAGAAAATCAATAACTAAAGTTTTTGGAATCCAAAGGAATTTAACCGTCATAGTGTAGATTTCAGTTTTATTTATCAAATATGTTGTGACGAACTGTTCTAGTGGAATATCCACGATAGTTTACAAATTAGTATCTCATTTCATTCTCAATATAATCTGGCTTAGTGGTATCAAAGTAGTCTACTCCTTGTCATTTCTCATTGCATATCCCCGACGAGGTCAGGGTATAGAGAGTTGGGTCTCGAGCTAGTTTCGCTTGGGACGACCACTCTCGTCGACCCAAGAAACTTCCCATGGTGGAAGAATGGAGAGATGACAGAGCAGGAAATATTTTTAAGATGGTGCTCGAGGAAGCCCTCATGTGACAGGGAAACAAGATAATGGACAACTTCACTCAAATCCCTTGACGACTACCAACAACGGTCAAGGCATCTTTGACAAGTATCCATTTAAGAGGTGTGATGCCCTTCAAGGTACAAGTTAATTTTTATATCCCCTGATTTGAAGGCCATATAGATGCAGATGCTCTAGAGAAATGGTTGAGTCTACTAGAATGTTATTACTCTATCCAAAATATTTCCAATGGTAAAAAGATTACCTTTGTGCTCCTTAAATCCCTTCCCCATGTCAAAGCTTGATGGGAAGGTTACTGAGAGAGGCACATCGCGGATGAATCTATGCCATCCGGGAAAGAACCCACTTGGGTGGCCTTTGTGGATGCCCTCAAGGAGGAGTTCTACCCTATTGGAAGCTACAATGACCAATATATGAGATGGACAACTTTGCGTCAAGAGAGAGACCAGATAGTTCTAGTGATCCGAGAATTTATGTGAGATATTTCTCTACAAAAATTCTACGATGAGGATATTTTACTAACGATTAATTGCATGTCAACATGAACAAACAATTTCTAAACAATGAATATGAACGTGAGCAAATTGTCATCATTATGTGCATATGTGCAATTAAATCTCTACTTAATCAATTGAGAATGAAATCAAAACTCACACATATAATTTGACACCCATATGTTAATGGATTTCACCAGACTCTTTTAGCTACATCTTCGGATCCATTTGGAATACAAATCGATTTATTATCCTTCTTATGCAAGGTCTGGGACCTTTTCATAAATGTATTACATGTTCCATACAAAGATACCTTCTCCTTAACAAAGGATTCAAGAAGGCACTCACATAAGTGACCTTACTCCAGACACCAGAAGGACTACATTCCCCACCATGCAAAGCTCTCTCTCCAAGGGGCCTAAAGGGGGCCTCCTCCACAATGCTTACATAAGGAATTTATACAGTTTCCCTCTCTCCATAATTCAAGGAGACAAGATCCACAAATTTAAGATCTAAATAACAACTCAAGGACAAAAATGAGAAAGCATATCAACCAACCTATGAGACCCTTAACTTCCCCTTGATACTAGGAAACCACTTGTGATAAAATGAGGAAGAATCCCAAACCAACCTATGAGACTCTCGTCCTCTTCTTGAGAAAAGAAAAAACTAGTTGTGAGGTGGATTCTCACACAAAACTAATTTCCCCTTAAAATTAGGAAACTAATTTGTGAGGTGGATTCTCACACAACTAATTTTCCCTTTTTACAAATTAAATGAAAAATACATGAGTAATTCCACTCACTCCAAGTATTAATCATTTTTCCAATTTGAATGAATAATGCATGAGCTTCTCACACTCATTTAAAGTATTAATCATTATATTTAAGCATTAATCATTCATTTTAAACTTTGTCACCTATCATCAATTAACATTTTAATAATCTTCTCCATGGTGTGCAAAGTGTTGGTTGTGCATCCTGATTATCTTCATATTTCATAGGTCTTTGTTTTTAGCCATGTTTATACCCCATGAAGAATGTACACCCTCGAATATTGTACACCCCTCCATGTGGGGGGGTTGCAAGGGCGGATTGCCCCCCCTGCGGGGTCCAGGGGAAAGCGAGCCCCCGACGGGGGTTCGGGGGCGAAGCCCCTTGTTATCACTCTGTAATTTGCTTGGCTGAATAAACAAGCTACAAAGGTAACCACAAAACCACTTTGGAACTGGACACTAGCCTATACAGTTTGGAGAGAG
Source organism: Picea engelmannii (assembly GCA_009831015.1). Lineage (NCBI taxonomy): Eukaryota > Viridiplantae > Streptophyta > Pinopsida > Pinales > Pinaceae > Picea > Picea engelmannii. Next base: position 232,614 of record ML787016.1, read on the forward strand.
ATCTCTCTTGTCACTTAGTCTCTGATAGATAGGTTTTCTTTCTAAAATCAATGGCCAGGTTTTGATAATTGGATAGATTTGTATCTCTTGGGAAATGGAGTCAACCCCTAAAAACGAATGAAAACAATGACTGGTATGTTGAACTTCCCAGAGGAACAAAGGCTAAATTAGGTAATGAACTTTCAATTTTTTAGTTTGTTGTGTAGAGTGAAAGAAGATGGAAACATGTAACAGAATCAGAGCACCATGAAAGATGAATTATGACCACTTAAGAGAGAAAAAAAAGTTTAAATCACTTGAATCTAAAGCACCATTTAGGTGAATTTTAGACCTTTTAATATCCGATTTAAACAGATGAAATGCACATGAATAATAAGAAACAAGAAGTACATACAAAGACTAGAGCACAAGCTTCAGGACACCACCATTAGAATCTTTTTCTTGGAAAGTTCCGTACTTTTGCATTTGTATTTCATTCAGATTCAGAGATGTTTTTTACAATATCAAGCAAAATGACTATACTACTACCAACTCGCCCCTTTTACATCAAAATGATCAAATATATAAGAGCCTATTGCCACACTAGGCTACTAGGAGTCGAACTACTGCTACCTAGAATCATGGATCCAGTTGCATCCAAGGAGAACAACTCCTACATAACTTACTAAAAATAGTAAATCCGATTTTGACCATCTTAAATGTAAAAAAAAATATCTTTTGCAATCATAGATTTTGAGAAAAATTTGAATATGTTGTTGTGATGAATCACCAAGTACATCTGGAAACTAATCCGAGGCATCCCATGCATTGTTGAGCAACTCTGTCGCCTTTTCAAAGCAAACTGGAGCTACTACTGTGAAAGTGCTACCTAGATTAAAAACGCTCAGAGCTGCCATCTTCCACTTGTGAATTTGGATGTCTTTGACTGCCTGGAGCTGCTAATTTTTGGCCTTAAAATACTGAAGGAAATCCCTATCAAATGCTGGAGTTGATTCTCAATCATAGCTGACTAGTGTTAATTCAAAATACGTTGTTATCTTTGGCTACACTCAATCTTCAAACTGATAATTTTATCCTAGACATGTTGGATATGATCCTCTGCCTCTTCAATAAGATCTTTTTTATTTTAAAACCTTGGGTTTAATTTCCACCTGTATCCTTCAAATGCTCCAAAAACTTTTCCATAGCATGCGACCTTGAGTGTTGGATGGTGCTACCAAATATAGTGAAGGTAATCTATCTGTTACAAAAAGATATAGCTTGTTATTTTTACATCCAACATGAACCTTCTCGCCCTCAGACAACTGTAAGAGATGACTCACATCATAATCCACAACAAATTCCTGAGAATCAACTACAAAACAAGGCCAAAATTTCTTTTCAAGGTTGCGCTAAAGAATGTTCTGGAAAATCTAATGTCCACCAGCTTTAACAAAAATTCACAGCTATAGAGTCCTCAAAAACGTGATGGACTTATACAAGGAATTGCAGGGTCTTAAATCTATGAACGAATTTCAGTTAACTTTTATGAATTAACAAAGTTCAATTTAATTTTAGGAGTTCCTCAATTGAGCCTTGAGAAAGACTATGATTTTGTCACCATCCCCTGACACTGCCACTAATCTGAATCTCCTTAATGCCATCATAGCTATATATTGTGAGTCTGGATTTCTTTATTTTTTGATTCAATTTTTCTTGCTGCTAATCCCTTTCTACCACAACAAGAACTCTGATCCACACAATTATCTCATCTTTGTCTTGGGTTATCAAAAGAATCTACAGGTATCTATTTATTATTTGGCATTTTTGCAGATTCGGCCATTCTCGAAATATGGACCATAGCCCTTCAGAAAATCACCAAGATATCACAAACTACTTAAAATTTCACAAATTCGCTTAGTGGTTAGTCAATTTGGGATGTCCCTGACAATACCCATGTGCCATATTTTTCTAATTTGTCCCTGTTTGCTCGGAACATTCACCAGAAGTAAATTGCTCGAAAACTGCCTTTGTTTTTTCTCCCTGGAAAATTGTTCTCTCCATTCCAATGGTTGCATAAATCATTTGTTATGATAAGTAGTTGCAACAATACACTATCCCAGACTTGCACAACATCTAGATTTAGTGGGTGAAATATGGCAATGCAACAATCCATTGGCAGACCAAAACCTAATGGAACCTATTTTGTCATGAAATATACAAGTATCTGGTCGCTCTCATCAACATCTGGCAATCTCAAGCATTGTTTCAACACTTGGGAGGTCGGGTTATTTTATATTTTATTATTCGTTCAGTTGAAAATATCCCACAAGCAACAACAAAAAGTGTTTTAAAATGTTTATATGCACTGTTGGCTTTAAACCATATCTACGTGTAGAGAACTTAGAGACGCCCCTTGTGGGCTCCTTCCTTGATGGATTTGGTGCTTGACTTGGTGTTGTTTTATTTTTTGGTGCTCGATTTTGGATGCTGGCTTGAAATTAGACTCTAGATATTGGGATTGGAGTCCAATACTTTTTTAATAAAAATGAGGGTGCCAGAGAATGAATATTTCCAGAGAGCCTACTATCATTGAGATGAATGCAACCTCAATGAGATGTATTCTTTTGAAGACATAAACAATGAGTTACATTTCATAAGTAGTCATTCTCGAGCAAAGTATGTATTAAAAAATTTCCACTTATAAATCCAGTACTAGAATAATTGGTGAGGGTTCCAGATTTCTCCTTTCGGGGAAGGGTATTTTTCTATCACTGTTACCTTTGTGAAGCCAACCTCTCAAAAGAAAATGATGTAAATATAGTGCAACCCTCCTTTTAGAACTGATAAGAAGAAATAAAAACAACCAAGTCATTGCTTGAGAACAAAAACACACCATGAGATGGAAAACTAGCACGAGACTATCAACATGAAAATCAAGATTGACAAGGTGGGGAGTCAATATTGGTGCTAACACTCTCGAAGGAAAAATTGTCTTGTAAATGTATATTGTAATTTCATAGTAAATATGAACCGTTCATTATAAGGTCGCAGATATGACAATAGAAGTTATGTTAGGGTTTTTTTCCCTAGAAAGAAACCCTCTTTTATGAGGGAAATGTATTGCGGCTATGCATCATTGCGAATATTGTATTCTAAGAGAGGAGATTGTCAAAGAAAGAAGATGAAGTTACATCGGGTGTGTTGTAGGTTGTATCCATTTATTTTCTAGATAATAAAAAGGAAGGACCTGGCAATTTCTCTAGTGGACGTATCCCACACTGGGTGAATGCTAGTGGGAAATTCCCCCCTATAACTATACCAGGGTTTAAGATATAGACAGAGCGAATGATCATCTAAAAGTCAATCTATTTTCTACTCTACCCCAAACATACCAAAATCAATGAACAAAAAGAATTAGAAGAGAAGATCGATAACTATACCTTTTATCCCACGTCTGGTGATGATCTCCTCAAGCTCTGTAGTTCCAAAGACTGAAGTCTCCTCCCAAGGATGACCTGCATCCAAAACTAGGAAAACAAGGACTACAAACATGCTATTCTTATTCATAAATTAGGGTTAGATATCAAATTCTATGTATAAATAATAAAAAAATACACAAAACATCATCATTTGGGATAGAGGAAAAGAGATTCTTTTATTCATCAAACAAAGACTGAAACTTACAATCCATGTCGGCCACCATTCTGCGAACCTGGTCCGGGCTCCTCTTTACAATTCTCCAAGTGCACCTTCAATAAGCCTCTTCTCACAATCTACTTATCACCTCAAGGAAAGGGAATGGATTGGATGGAAGAAAAGGGGCTGAAGAGGGAGTGTTGAGGCAGTAACTCACAAAAGGTAGCAAATGCTTGGGCAAGGAAGGGAAGTGAAATTGGGAATAGTTTCACCGTTATTATGCTTAGTTGTGAAATGAGACCCCAAAACCTCCTTTTATATAACAAAATGATGGTTATTCGGTTGGGGGACGGGCTATAGCAGGTGAATTGGTTGGGAAACCTCCAATAGCCCGTGAATTCCATTGAATTCCTTACAACTTTTTAATTTTTGCAACTTTTGGAGGTATACGCGGGCTATGTATTGTGCAGCAAGCGTATGTACGCAGGTTGTCTAGCATGCAACAAGCATATGTACACGATATGTAGTGGTGCATGGCACGTATATGCTCTAAAAATTGTTTTTTTTTAAGTAGAGCTTCTCAGCAATGATTTGACAAATTATGCAAGTAAGAGGGCCAATACCATGTATGCATGAGTAGGGCATTTTAGGGCTATAACAGGTGCCCCCTAATGTATGAGGTCAAAAGAGAAATTGATGGCCGAAATACATTATAACATCTTCACCAATGCATAGAATCGAGTGAGCCCTGGACCAGAGTTCGGGAGGTGCCATCTGCAAAACAACAATTGTCTCTCTGAGGCAGGCATACACATGCTTGGGATGAACTAAATCATGGCTGCCAATCAAATACACTACAGATCCATGTCATCTAACTATATAAAGTGTAGCCGCGATCAATACACAACGAATATACATCTCAAAATTAGTTGAAGATATACAAGTATAGTATGCATCTTCAAGAAGCTAGTGACGCCTGCGGCTGGAGATGAAGTATTCATAGCTCGAGCAACAACTTGAAGATCTTCAAAACTCAGGTAGGAGTACAATGGAGTGTGAGACTCACTACCCTGAGGTCTTCGACAGTCCATGGGGAAAATACAGGAGGATCTCGATGATCAGGCAAAGAACTTCATCGATTTCGAATCTGGACTTGACTGGACTCTCGGGATGGCCAACTCATGAAACTCAAGAGACAAACTACAAAAAGGCCGACTCAGGTTGGGTAAAACTTCCCTTGGACAAAAGCACAAAAGATTATCAAACTTAGGCAGCGTGACATTGACATAAGTTTGTGATGCATGAGACAACACAAACTCTCCACATGTTTGGAAGAGTAACCAAATGGAGGAGGACACAACTCTATGTAGCGAGAACAAATTCCTAAGGTCATACTAGATCCCAATGCTTGATGAACAAACAGAAGGATGTGCTTTGTCCAAGGGCGACTTTCTTTGCTGCCAAAAAAATAATGAATATTTACCGTCCCCTCTTTTTGGAATATTTGATTTTTTTGTCTTTTTCAATTTTTTAAAGAGATTGAAAAAGAATAAAAGAATGCTACGTTACAAAGGAGGAACGCGTGTCGCAAGCAAGCATACTAGTTCCAAGAACATGAAACATACTAATGCTCAGAGCAAGGAGACGTGTCCAGGATAAGGACACTCGAGGAAAATTCCTCCATGGGTCAAGGTGTCAGGTCGCAGAGGCAAGACATGTTGCAAGGCTTGCGTATAAGGAATGCTTCAAAGGTTCAATTGAGAGCAACATGGAGCTGAAATTAGGCCAAAGATATAAAGATGAGACCCGTAAGGCGATTAAGCATGACACAGTGAGACCCCTTCTATGTAATTTTTAACGAGCCCAAAGAAGGTAAGATCGATAGCTTTTTCACGTTTAGAGAGTCTGAAAAAATCCAAAAGAAGACTCCAGGGATTACCTTTTTTGGAGTTAGTCTAGTCGGTTCAAAAAAGGGTTAAACTTGCACTGAAAAGACGTCTATTCAAAACCATATTAATGAGTGTGACAAAGACAAGATCACTTGGCAATATTTTCAATTTTAAGGAGTCTGAAAAGAGCTTAACTATGGACTCACAACCTTTTTTTGAGTTCAGTATCCTTAGCCCGAAAAAGTATAAAAGTAACTGAGGAGAAATCTCTCGGCGAGACGAATCTCCCGATGCATACATTTTTCCGCTATAATCTATAGGCTGGAAAAAGGGTTAAACTCATGCCAGTAGATGTTCTTTTGGACCAATTTAACGAGTGTGAATGATCCATATTTTATGAGCAGAATGAAATGACTATAGATTATTACCAGATGCTTAACACAGAATAACAGTGATACAGTAAAACTGGTTTTCTATTCAATAAGGAAATAAGCTGAAACTGTAAAATGCAGCAGAAAACAAGCTTGTTGGAATGGTGGTGTCTTATCTCTGAGAAGAGATGTGACGGCTGCGCTCATTCGCAAGAAGATGATTACAATGAGGCTCTCAAGGCCTTTTTACAATAAACATGAGTTTCAAAAACCCTAAACATCCATAAACCTAACCCTAGGAGATGAAGCGCTAAAAGTCATGTGGGCCCTGTTTGGGTAAGTTAGTACATCAACTTCCCGGGGTCGTAACTTTTGCATACGATCTCTGTTTAAGGAATATGATAGCCCATTGGAAAGATCTATCCGAGGAATACAACATTTCAGCAAAATTTCAGGATGAAATTTTGTGCCCACAACATACCCCAAAAAACATCGTTTAGGGCCTCAAAACGGCTCTGAAAGTCCAGGACCCAAAAAACTGCTAAAAATAGTAAATTATCAAAATTGCGAGAAAACTGTTTTGAGCCAGCTGGAGAAGGTGGGTGGCTACCGATATACACTTGGATCAATCCTCCATCCTTATTAAGCAATGGTCTCCATTGCATTGAGTTCCCCCATCAGATGAGGAAATTTCTGCTGAATTTGGCCTCGGGTGAGTCACTTGCCTTGGTGCAGGAGCTACCTTGCTTTGACGACTCGATAAAGATGGATCCTTTGTTGTTGAGTGCCCTTGATCTACGTGTCCACAATCTAATCACTGGATGCCTATTGTATGCAGTTGAGGTTGAGCTCTGTTGGTGTCAGTTGTTCTGCTACTTCTGAGGTGTCCAATAATGGTGGGAAATAAGACCGAAGGAGGTCCACGTTGAACACTGGGTGTAGGCCAAGGAAAGGAGGAATGTTGAGCGCAAACGAATTATCCCTCATAGCCTTGGTGATGGTGTATGACCCATAATAGAGTGGGCAAAGCTTTCGATGGGGTCCTGTAAGGCGTTCTTTCTGCAAGTGCAACCAAACTTTGTCGCCCACCTGAAACTTATGTGGAACCCGATGTTGATCATGGCGCTACTTGTACTTGTCATTGGACTTTTGTAGGATATCCTGAACCTGTTGGTGGATGTGCTAGATCCTCTTAATGAACTAGGTGGCTTTGTCAGCCTCAGTTGGAGCAGGAGGGGAGTCGGTCGAGGTGACTGCAAGGGGAAGTGCAACATCTATGAGACTCAATGGTTGGAATCCCAACCCCACCTGAAAGGGGTTGTGGTCGGTTGAGTTATGCAGGGCTCGATTGTAGCTATGTTGGACATAGGGAAGACTCTCATCCCATGTGTGAGGGTGCTTGGAATTATATATGCGTAGGATATGCATGATCATTTGATTTACGACCTCGGTTTGGCCATCTTTCTGGGGGTGGAACGCCGTGGATTTGGTGAGCTTGGTGTCCAGCAGTGACCAGAGGCTCGACCAGAATGTGCTGAGAAATCGACAGGCCCGATCTGAGACAATGGTTTGTGGGATTCAAAAATGTACCCAGACCCGTTCAAAGAAGAACTTGGTAGTGGTTTCTGTTGTGATGCTCTTCTTGCAAGTAACCAGAATTGCCATCTTGGAAAAGCGATCAACAACCACAAAAACACAGTCATTTCCCCACTTGGTGGATGGGAGGCCCGACGTGTAGTTCATTGAGATGGATTCCCATGGCCTGTTAGGAGTAGGAAGAGGGGTGTACAGGCCCTGTTTCTTAGTGGTTGGTTTGGCAATAACGCAGGCAGTGCAAGACCTGATATACTTGCTGACCTCCTGTCGAAGTTTCGGCCAGTAGAAATGTTTTTGTAGCATTGCCACTATCTTTTCAATGCCGAAGTGTCCTGCCACATGGCTATGTTAGGATATTTAGACACTTAGGAGTTAGTTAAGATCTACTTGGTCTAATATGTCGTTAGGTAAAAGTGTGTTTCTTTAGTATGCATTAGTATGCATTTGTAGTTAGGAAATCCGCCGATCACGATATGTTCCCGACATAGAGTGATCCGACGGTTCATACTCTCCTCGATATTAATGGCCATTGATTCGTGGCTTAACACCCGATTGGTCCATGATCTCTATTTAAAGAGTATGGAGGGTCATTTTCCGATGATCGATTGTGAGAAACTCTCTTGTAAAATCTCTTTGTAATGTTTTTCTTTGCATTAATACACTGCTCCAAGTGTCCGCGTTGGCTGGGGCCGTGGATGTTTCCCCGTAGGGGTTTTACCACATGAAAACATCGGTGTGTTGATCTTTGATCTGGTTATGTGAGTGGTTACTAAAGGTTTTCGTCCTCTGTTGGAATACCTGTGTTGTCGAACATGGTATCAGAGCCTGTTTGAAGACCCGCTCCTGTTGTAGATCAAGATCGTGAAGCTGAGTTGTCTTATTTCCATTTTCTGGTATTTCTGTACATTTCTAGGCTGAAAGGACTGCTCCATTGCGTCCGGAGCATGCTTTTCATTCAGGAACACTTTTCGTTTCACTCGAAAATGTTTCTGTTTGCCCAAGATACGGCCATTACAGTCAGAATCCGGAGCGAAATTTTTTTTCTTGTGTGAAAAGAGTTTTTTTGGAGCATGCTCTCCAAGGCCGTCTTCAACAACAACAACAACAACAACAACAACAACAACAACAATCCTCCTTCTGAACATTACAATATGTTTTGCTAGATCAGTTGGTTAAAAC
>ML787016.1:246031-267597 GCA_009831015.1 Picea engelmannii
GGCCGTGGATGTTTCCCCGTAGGGGTTTTACCACGTGAAAACATCGGTGTGTTGATCTTTGATCTGGTTATGTGAGTGGTTACTGAAGGTGTTCGTCCTCTATTGGAATACCTGTGTTGTCGAATAGGTTGTAGTGAGCTTCCCAGATCAGCTTCGCTCGCTCACTTGATCGAACACATATATGGCCCAGTCGGCACAACAACCCATCCTAAAGATGAAAATTATAGACAATTTCCTTTGCACCCAACATTTGGTAGGTGGTGGCGAAGTCCGGGTCTGTCTCATAGATTTGGGGCCATCCAGAGGTCTCATGGTCATAGGAGTCTAGTACTGTGGTAAGTGTCGCGACTGGTGGTCTGTTGAGGCAATCAACAACGCGGTTGGTGCTTCCTGTTTTATACATGATGTTGAGGTGGAATTGCTACCAGTATGTGGACCACTTTTGATGGCGATCATTCCGCAATTTTCCTTGTGTCTGCATGAACTGCAGTGGCTTATGATCGGTGTGGATGACTGTCTCCCTCCCAAGAATGTAATGTCTCCACTGGCGGCAGGATTGCACAATGGAGTACATTTCTTTGTCATAAGTAGGGTACTTACGGAAAACATCTGATAGTGTCACACTATGATAGGCCACGGGGTGGCCATGCTGTGTGAGAACGACACCCACAACATAGTCTGAAGCATCAGTCTCAATCTCAAAGGGCTGCTGCAGGTCTGGTAGTGAAAGTACTGTGGCTGAGCACAAGCGCTGCTTCAAATCATCAAATGCTTGTTGTTGGGGCCGGCCCCACGGAAATTTCTCCTTACCACCACCCCTGGTTATTTGGCTGAGGGCCCATGCAATATGGGAGAATCCCAACACAAACCTGCAGTAGAAATTGGCAAGGCTCTAGAATCTCTAAAGCTCAGTGAGTGTGGTTGGGGTTGGCCAGTCACGGATGACTTGGATCTTGGCTATATCCACATGTACTCCATGTTGATCAATGATGTAGCCTAGGTAATGGACCCTGCCCATGCTGAAGGAGCATTTTTCCAAGTTGGCGTATAGCTTGTGCTGCCGCAGGGTGTGCAAAGCCTGTTGAATATGCTGCAAGTGTTCGGCCCAAGTTTTGTTGTAAATGATAATGTCATCCAGATACACCACTACAAAATTATTGGTGAATAGTCACAGGATATCGTTCATCATCCTCATGAAAGTGGCTAGAGCATTTTTCAGACCAAAGGGCATGACCAACCATTCAAAAAGGATTTCCTTTGACTTGAAGGCAGTCTTCCATACATCCATCTGTTCTATCAACACCTGGTGGTAGCCATACTTTAGATCAATCTTACTGAAGTATTTGGCTCCCATGAGTTGATCAAAGAGGTTGTCGATTCAAGGAATCGAGTATCGATTTCTGACTGTGATTTTATTCAGAGCCTGATAATCAATGCAAAGTCACAAAGTTCCATCTTTCTTCTGTACCAGCACGATTGGGCTCCTACAAGGTGATGAGCTGGGATGGATGTGCCCCTTGTGGAGCAATTCTTGGATCTGTCACTTGATATCCTCATTCTCTAACAAAGAGCGACGATAGACTGGACCATTGGGTAGCGGTGCGCTGGGGGTCAGATTGATGGTGTGCTTGACCTGGCAGTGCAGAGGTACCCCGATAGGTGAGGAGAAGATATCTGAGTATTCTTCCATGACCTTATCTACTTGCTTCTGTTGTGTGGAGCGGTCGGCTGTAGAGAACCTAGATGTGGCTGTGATTTTTCTCTCATTCTGAGAGTGAATCACGAAGAAGACAAACTTCCCTGTTTGAGAGATGACCTTCCTGCATTTCTTAGCAGAGATCAAGGAAATAACACTAGGTGGGACCGCCTCGGGTATCTTGTACAATCTCCTGTTCAAAGTAATAATAACACTACGAGGCCTAGACTCATATACAACATGATGTTTGCATAAATAAAATTGGCCCAAAAGAACATCACAAACTTCGAGAAGAGAAATATCATACAATACCTCGTCTTTGAAGGGCTTGATGTCGTACGACAATTGACACTGTTGGCTGACGCGGAGATCGCTTCCTTGGTGGATCCATCCAATGGTGTAGAGTTGTGGGTGCGACGTTGTCGACAGGGATAGCCGCTTGACGACCTCTGCTGAGATGAGGTTCTTCTGGCTACCACTATCAACGATGAAGTGCAGCAGGGTGCCTTTTACCCACATCTGTGAATGGAAGAGGCGCTCTCCTTCTTCTGGCTCATCTGGTTCACCATACTAGAGCTTGGTGGTAGCAACGGTGGCACTGGGTTCCACGTCAATGATCCGTCTTCCCCTTTCTAGTTCTGACTCAGAGTCAAAAGCCACATCTGATTCAGAGTCTTTCACTTCAGCCACCAGTGTCTGCTTTGAGCAGTAGTCAAAAGTGTTATGCCAAGGACTCTTATGGAAGTCGCACCACTTCCCGGTATCTTTCTTTGTCTTTCTGGTGTCCTTCTTTGCTTGCAACTTGGACTGGTTGTTCTGATATTGTCCATCTTTGCTCTGTCCTTTTTTCTGTGGGTTGGGGCTGCCCTTTCTTGGATTTTGTTGTGAGGGATTCCCCGACCCAAACTGTCGCGTCTTTTGTTTGAGCTTCTACTCAATTTTGACGGCATATCGGCAGGCCATGCCCAAGGATGAGATGTCCAAAAATTCCATTTCGGTCTGGATGTATCTATGTATAGCACCGCGATATTTTAGCACCAGATGTCGCTCTGAATCTTTGATACCCAGCTTGCTACAAAAGATATGAAAGATATTTCTGAAATCTAGCACTGCTTGGTCTCTTTCTTGCCGCAGTGTAGTCCATTTGGTATACAAGTCGCCATAACTTATGACAGGGTAGTATTGTTCCTTAATAGCATCCCTGAAGGATTCCCAGGTGGATGTGACTGTAAATAATGAGGGTTCCTATGTTTCCTTTTGCTCACAGAAAGTTTCCCACCAATCTTTGACATAGGGAACAACTTTGAGGAGTGCAAAGGTAATCTTTTCTCTATTCGAAAAGTTATGGACAAAAAAATACCCTTCTAGTAGATTCAACCACTTGTCTACAACATCTGCGTCTATCTGACCTTCAAATATAGGAATATCAAACTTTATTTGTACCTTGAAGGGGGCAGTACCTCCGCTCAAAGAAGATGCATCACCTGTTGGTAGTCGCCGAAGGATTTGCATGAAATTATCCATCATCTCATTCCTTTGTTGCATGAGGGCTTCCTCAATCAACAGTTTGAAAGGATCTCCTATCCCGTCATCTTTCTTTTCTCCTTCCATGAGAGGTTGCTTGGGTGTGCGAGAGATTTTTTCCTCAAGAGAAACAAGCTCGAGACCTAACCCTTTGTACTCTGACCTCGTTGGGGAAATGCATTAAGATGACAAGGAGAAAGCTACTTTGATACGACAGATCCGGATTTTATGATCAGAATGAAATGACTACAGATTATTACCATATGCTTAACACAGAATAACAAAGATACAATAAAACTGGTTTTCTATTCAATAAGGAAATAATCTGAAACTGTAAAATGTAGCGAAAAACAAGCTTGCTTGAATGGTGGCGGCTTATCTCTGAAAAGAGATGTGACAGTTGTGCTCATTCGCAAGAAGATGATTACAATGAGGCTTTCAAGGACTTTTTACAATAAACAAGAGTTTCAAAAACCCTAAACATCCAACAACCTAACTCTAGGAGATGAAGCACCAAAAGTCATGTGGGTCCTGTTTGGGTAAGTTAGTACATCAACTTCCCGGGGTCGTAACTTTTGCATACGATCTCTGTTTTAGGCATATGATAGCCCATTGGAAAGATCTATCCGATGACTAAAACATTTGCACAAAATTTCATAATGAAATTTTGTGCCTGCAACATATCCCAAAAAACATCGTTTAGGGCCTCAAAACGGCTCCAGAAGTTCAGGACCCAAAAAACTGCTAAAAATAGTAAAGTATCAAAATGGCGAGAAAGGTGTTTTGAGCCAGCTGGAGAAGGTGGGTGGATATCGATATCCACCTAGATCAATCCCCCATCCTTATGAAGCAATGGTCTCCATTTCATTGAGTTCCCCCATAAGATGAGGAACTTTTTGCTGAATTTGGCCTCGGGTGAGCCACTTGCCTTGGTGCAAGAGCTGCCCTGCTTTGACGACTCAATAAAGCTGGATCATTTGTTGTCGAGTGCACTTGATATGCGTGTCCACAATGTGATCACTGGATTCCTATTGTATGCAATCGGGGTTGAGCTCTGTTCGTGTCAGCTATTCTGCTACGTCTGAGGTGTCTAATAATGGTGGGAAATAAGGCCGAAGGAGGTCCACATTGAACACTGGGTGCAGGCCAAGGAAAGGAGGAATTTTGAGAAAAAAATAATTATCCCCCATAGCCTTGGTGATGGTGTACGACCCATAATGGAGTGGGTGAAGCTTCCGATGGGGTCCTGTAAGGCGTTCTTTCTGCAAGTGCAACCAAACTTTGTCGCCCACCTGAAACTTATGTGGAACCTGATGCTGATCATGGTGCTGCTTGTACTTGTCATTGGACTTTTGTAGGATATCCTGAAAATGTTGGCAGATGTGCTGGATCCTCTCAATGAACTGGGTGGATTTGTCAACCTCAGCTGGAGCAGGAGAGGATTCGGTCGAGGTGACCGCAAGGGGAAGTGCAACATCTATGGGACCCAGTGGTTGGAATCTCAACCCCACCTGAAAGGGGCTTTGGCTGGTTGAGCTATGCAGGGCTCGGTTGTAGCTATGCTAGACATAGGGAAGACTCTCATCCCATGTGCGAGGGTGCTTGGAATTATACATGCGTAGGATATGCACGATCATTCAATTTACGACCTCGGTTTGGCCATCTGTCTGGGGGTGGAACGTCGTGGATTTGGTGAGCTTGGTGTCCAGTAGTGGCTAGAGGCTCGACCAGAATGTGATGAGAAATTGACTGTCCCTATCTGAGACAATGGTTTGTGGGATTCCAAAATGTACCTAGACCCGTTCAAAGAAGAGCTTGGCAGTGGCTTCTGTTGTGATGCTCTTCTTGCAAGCAACCTGAATCGCCATCTTGGAAAAGTGATCAACAACCACAAAAAAACAATCATTTCCCTACTTGGTGGATGGGAGGCCCAACATGTAGTCCATTGAGATGGATTCCCATGGCCTGTCAGGAGTAGGAAGAGCGGTGTACAGGCCTTGTTTCTTAGTGGTTGGTTTGGCAATAGCGCAGGCAGTGCAAGACCTGATATACTTCCTGACCTCCTGTCGAAGTTTCAGCCAATAGAAATGTTTTTGTAGCATTCCCACTGTCTTTTCAACGCCGAAGTGTCCTGCCACACAACTGTAGTGGGCTTCCCAGATCAGCTTCACTCACTCACTTGATGGAACACATATATGGCCCAGTCGGTAGAACAACCCATCCTGAAGATGGAAATTATCAACAACTAACTTTGCACCCAACATTTGGTAGGTGGTGGTGAATTCCGAGTCTGTCTCATAGAGTTGGGGCCATCCAGAGGTCTCATGGCCGCAGGAGTCTAGTACTGTGGTGAGTGTCATGACTGGTGGTCTGTTGAGGAAATCAACGACGCGGTTGGTGCTTCCTGTTTTATACTTGATGTTGAGGTGGAATTGTTGCAAGTATGTGGAACACTTTTGATGGTGGTCATTCTGCAATTTTCCTTGTGTCTGCATGAACTGTAGTGGCTTATGATCAGTGTGGATGACTGTCTGCCTCCCAAGAATGTAATGTCTCCACAGGTGGCAGGCTTTCACAATGGAGTACATTTCTTTGTTGTAAGTAGGGTACTTACGGAAAACATCTGATAGTGTCGCACTATGATAGGCCACGGGGTGGCCATGTTGTGTGAGAACGACACCCACAGCATAGTCTAAAGCAATAGTCTCAATCTCAAAGGGCCACTGCAAGTTTGGTAGTGAAAGTACTGGTGCTGAGCACAAGCACTGCTCCAAATCATCGAACACTTGTTGTTGGGGCCGACCCCACACAAATTTTGCCTTACCACCACCCCTGGTTCTTTGGCTGAGGGCCCATGCAATATGGGAGAATCCCAACACAAACCTGTGGTAGAAATTGGCAAGGCCCAACAAGCTCTGAAGCTCAATGAGTGTGGTTGGGGCTGGCGAGTCATAGATGACTTGGATATTGGCTGGATCCACATGTACACCATGTTGTTCAATGATGTAGCCTAGGTAATGGACCCTGTCCATGCCGAAGGAGCATTTTTCCAAGTTGGAGTATAGCTTGTGCTGTCGCAGGGTGTGCAAAGCTTGTTGAATATGTTGTAAGTGTTCGGCCCAAGTCTTGCTGTAAATGAGAATGTCATCCAGATACACCACTACAAAAGTATTGGTGAATGGTCACAGGATACTGTCCATCATCCTCATGAAAGTGGCTGGAGCATTTGTCAGACCAAAGGGCATGACCGACCATTCAAAAAGGCCTTCCTTTGACTTGAAGGCGGTCTTCCATACATCTATCTGTTCTATCGGGACCTGGTGGTAGCTAGACTTCAAATCAATCTTACTGAAGTATTTTTCCCCCATGAGTTGATCAAAGAGCTCGTCGATTCGGGGAATCAAGTACCGATTTCTGACTGTGATTTTATTTAGAGCCCGATAATCAATGGAAAGTCACCAAGTTCCATCTTTCTTCTGTACCAGCACGATTGGGCTCCCGCAAGGTGATGAGCTGGGACATATGTGCCCCTTGTGGAGCAATTCTTGGATCTGTCGCTTGATCTCCTCATTCTCTAACAAAGAGTGACGATAAACTAGCCCATTGGGCAGCAATGTGCTGGGGGTCAGATTGATGGGGTGCTTGATGTGGCAGTGCAGAGGTACCCCGATAGGTGAGGAGAAGATATCTGAGTATTCTTCCATGACCTTATCTACTTGCTTCTGCTGTGTGGAGAGGTCGGCTGTAGAGACCCTGGATGTGGCTGTGATTTTTCTCTCATTCTGAGAGCGAATCACGAAGAACACAAACTTCCCTGTATGAGAAATGACCTTCCTGCATTGCTTAGAAGAGATCAAGGAAATAACACTAGGTGGGACCACCTCGGGTATCCTGTACAATTTCCTGTTCAAAGTAATAATAACACTACGAGGCCTAGACTCATATACAACATGACATTTATATAAATAAGATTGGCCCAAAAGAACATCACAAACTTCGAGAGGAGAAACATCACACAATACCTCATCTTTGAAGTGGTTGATGCCGTACGACAGTCGACACTGTTGGCTGACGTGAAGATTGCTTCATTGGCGGAGCCATCCAATGGTGTAGGGTTGTGGGTGTGGCGTTGTCGACAGGGCCAACCACTTGACGACCTTTGCTGAGATGAGGTTCTTTTGGCTACCAATATCAACGATGAATTGCAGTGGGGTGCCTTTTACCCACATTTGTGAATGGAAGAGGCACTCTCCTTCTTCTGGCTCGTCTAGTTCACCATGCTAGAGCTTGGTGGTAGCAACGATGGCACTGGGTTCTGCATCAATGATCCGTCTTCCATTTTCTGGTTCTAACTCAGAGTTAGAACCCACATCTGATTCAGAGTCTTTCACTTTGTCCACCAGCGTCTGCTTTGAGCGACAGTCAGCAGTGTTATGCCAAGGGATCTTATGGAAGTCGCACCACTTCCCGGTATCTTTCTTTGTCTTTCTGGTGTTCTTCTTTGCTTGTGGCTTGGACTAGTTGTCCTGATACTGTACATATTTGCTCTGTCCTTTGTTCTGTGGGTTGGGGCCACCCTTTCCTGGATTTTGTTGTGAGGGGTTCCTCGACCCAAATTGTCACATCTTTTGTTTGAGCTTCTGCTCGATTTTGACGACATATTGCTAGGCCACGCCCAAGGATGAGATGTCCAGAAATTCCATTTCGGTTTGGATGTATCTATGCAGAGCACCACGATACTTGAGCACCAGATGTTTCTCTAAATCTTTAATACCCAGCTTGGTGCGTAAGGTATGGAAGATATTTGTGAAATCTGGCACTGCTTGGTCTCTTTCTTGCCGAAGTGTGGTCCATTTGGTATATAAGTCGTCATAACTTATGTCAGGGTAGTATTGTTCCTTAATAGCATCCTTGAAGGATTCCCAGGTGGCTGTGACTGTCAATAATGAGGGTTCCTCTGTTTCCTTTTGCTCACAAAAATTTTCCCACCAATCTTTGACATGGGGAATGGCTTTGAGGAGCACAAAGGTAATCTTTTCTCTATTCGAAAAGTTATGGAAAAAAAATACCCTTCTAGTAGATTCAACCACTTGTCTACAACATTTGCATCTATCTAACCTTCAAATATAGGAATATCGAAGTTTATTTGTACCTTGAAGGGGGCGGTGCCTCCGCTCAAAGAAGGTTCATCGCCTGTTGGTAGTCACCGAAGGATTTGCGTGAAATTATCCATCATCTCGTTCCTCTGTTGTGTGAGGGCTTCCTCAATAAACACTTTGAAAGGATCTCCTGTCATTTCATATTTCTTTTCTCCTTCCACGAGAGGTCGCTTGGGTGTGTGAGATCTTTTTTCCTCAAGAGAAACAAGCTCGAGACCTAACCCTTTGTACTCCGACCTCGTTGGGGACATGCATTAAGACGACAAGGAGCAAGCCGCTCTGATACCACTGATCTCGATTTTATGACCAAAACGAAATGGCTACAGATTATTACCAGATGCTTAACATAGAATAACAGAGATACAACAAAACCGGTTTTCTATTCAATAAGGAAATAAGATGAAACTGTAAAATGTAGCGGAAAACAAGCTTGCTGGAATGGTGGTGGCTTATCTCTGAGAAGAGATGTGACGGCTACGCTCATTCTCAAGAAGATGATTACAATGATGCTTTCAAGGTATTTTAACAATAAACAAGAGTTTCAAAAACCCTAAACATCCAAAAACCTAGCCTTAGGAGATGAAGCGCCAAAAGTCATGTGGGCCCTGTTTGGGCAAGTTAGTACATCAACTTCCCGTGGTCGTAACTTTTGCATACGATCTCCGTTTTAGGCAAATGATAGCCCATTGGAAAGATCTATCCGAGGATTAAAAAATTTGCACAAAATTTCACAATGGAAATTTATGCCCGCAACATACCCCAAAAAACATCGTTTAGGGCCTCAAAACGGCTCCGGAAATTCAGGACCCAAAAAACTGCTAAAAATAGTAAATTATCAAAATTGCGAGAAAGATATTTTGAGCCAGCTGGAGAAGGTGGGTGGCTACCGATATCCACATGGATCAATCCTCCATCCTTAGGAAGCAGTGGTCTCCATTGCATTGAGTTCTCCATCAGATGAGGAAATTTCTGCTAAATTTGGCCTCGGGTGAGCCACTTGCCTTGGTGCAGGAGCTGCCCTGCTTTGATGACTCGATAAAGTTGGATCCTTTGTTGTCGAGTGCCCTTGATCTGTGTGTCCACAATCTGATCACTGGATGCCTATTGTATGTAGTCGGGGTTGAGCTCTGTTGGTGTCAGCTATTCTGCTACGTCTGAGGTGTCTAATAATGGTGGGAAATAAGGCCGAAGGAGGTCCACATTGAACATTGGGTGCAGGCCAAGGAAAGGAGGAATGTTGAGCACAAAAGAATTATCCCCCATAGCCTTGGTGATGGTGTACAGCCCATAACAGAGTCGACAAATCTTCTGATGGGGTCCTGTAAGGCGTTCTTTCTACAAGTGAAACCAAAATTTTTCACCCACCTGAAACTTATGTGAAACTCGATGTTGATCATGGCGCTGCTTGTACTTGTCATTGGACTTCTGTAGGATATCCTGAACTTGTTGGCAGATGTGTTGGATCCTCTCAATGAATCGGGTGGCTTTGTCAGCTTCAGTTGGAGCAGGAGGGGAGTCGGTCGAGGTGACCGCAAGGGGAAGTGCAACATCTATGGGACCCAATAGTTGGAATCCCAACCCCACCTGAAAGGGGCTGTGGCCGATTGAGTTATGCAGGGCTCGATTGTAGCTATGCTGGACATAGGGAAGACTCCCATCCCATGTGTGAGGGTGCTTGGAATTATACATGTGTAGGATATGCACGATCATTCGATTTATGACCTCGGTTTGGCCATCTGTCTAGCGGTGGACCGCCGTGGATTTGGTGAGCTTGGTGTCCAGCAGTGACCAGAGGCTCGACCAGAATGTGCTGAGAAATCGACAGTCCCGATCTGAGACAATGGTTTGTGGGATTCCAAAATGTACCCAAACCCGTTCAAAGAAGAGCTTGGCAGTGGCTTCTGCTGTGATGCTCTTCTTGCAAGCAACCAGAATTGCCATCTTGGAAAAGCGATCAACAACCACAAAAACATAGTCATTTCCCCGCTTGGTGGATGGGAGGCCCGACATGTAGTCCATTGAGATGGATTCCCATGGCCTGTCAGGAGTAGGAAGAGGGGTGTACAAGCCCTGTTTCTTAGTGGTTGGTTTGGCAATAGCGTAGGCAGTGCAAGACCTGATATACTTCCTGACCTCCTGTCGAAGTTTTGGCCAGTAGAAATGTTTTTGTAGCATTTCCATTGTCTTTTCAACGCCAAAGTGTCCTAGCACATGGCTGTAGTGGGCTTCCCAGATCATCTTCGCTCGCTCACTTGATGGAACACATATATGGCCCAGTCGACACAACAACCCATCCTGAAGATGGAAATTATCGACAACTGCCTTTGCACCCAACATTTGGTAGGTGGTGGCGAAGTCCAGGTTTGTCTCATAGAGTTGGGGCCATCCATAGGTCTCATGGCCATAGGATTCTAGTACTGTGTTGAGTGCCACGACTAGTGGTCTGCTGAGGCAATCAGCGATGCGGTTGGTGCTTCCTGTTTTATACTTGATGTTGAGGTGGAATTGCTACAAGTATGTGGACCACTTTTGATGGTGGTCATTCTGCAATTTTCCTTGTGTTTGCATGAACTGCAGTGGCTTATGATCAGTGTGGATGACCGTCTCCCTCCCAAGAATGTAATGTCTCCACTGGCAACAGGATTGCACAATGGAGTACATTTCTTTGTCTTAAGTAGGGTACTTACGGACAACATCTGATAGTGTCGCACTATGATAGGCCACGGGGTGGCCATGCTATGTGAGAATGACACCCACAACATAGTTTGAAGCATCAGTCTCAATCTCAAAGGGCTGCTACAGGTCTGGTAGTGAAAGTATTGGGGATGAGCAGAGATGACCTTCCTGCATTGCTTAGCAGAGATCAAGGAAATAACACTAGGTGGGACCGCCTCGGGTATCCTGTACAATTTCCTGTTCAAAGTAATAATAACACTACGAGGCCTAGACTCATATACAACATGACATTTCCATAAATAAGATTGGCCCAAAAGATAATCACAAACTCCGAGAGGAGCAACATCACACAATACCTCGTCTTTGAAGGGCTTGATGCCATACGACAGTCGACACCGTTGGCTGACGCGGAGATCGCTTCCTTGGCGGAGCCATCCAATGGTGTAGGTTTGTGGGTTCGACGTTGTCGACAGGGCCAGCTGCTTGACGACCTCTGCTAAGATGAGGTTCTTCTGGATACCACTATCAATGATGAAGTGCAGTGGGGTGCCTTTTACCCACATCTGTGAATGGAAGAGGCGCTCTCCTTGTTCTAGCTCATCTGGTTCACCATGTTGGAGCTTGATGGTAGCAACTGTTATTGGATAAATCCGTAAGTGCGGACACAAATCGATCTCCCTAGATCCACCTAGATCTAGAACAAAGCAAGACATAATGATACTCTTTCCATAGATTTTAACTATTGAATATACTAAGAGGCATGATCAAAGAACATACCTGAAGATCGCTTCATTTGGTATTTGTTGCTCCTGCTTCGCTCCAATGATCTCGTATTGTCAAGATAAAAACAATACAAACCAATCGAAGTGAAGAAAGCACAATCTATTCAACAATTAATCTATGTATATGATCAAGGAGTTATATAATAAAGTGGAACTAATTTTATGGGAAAGGGACACATTACTGTATCATATTGATGGAAAGTAAAGATTACAACCTGAGCCTTGATGTTGCAAAATTCCTTTCAATGGCCCTTAGCTCTGACACACACACTTGCTCACTTGCATGAAGAAGATCAGCCACCTTTGATAGTCTTGTTGGAGTTCTCTAGCTGTTGTAGCTTCAGTTCTTCACACAGTTCTTCACTAATTCTCCAATAAATCTCTTGCTTGTTTGCTTCTAACCTTTTCCATGAGAATCCCCTCAATATATAGGAGAGAATGAATTAGTTACTTGGATAAGAATGATCCCAAAATATCAGGAAATCCAGTACTTCGATAACCATTCGAATGCCATCTCATCCTTCTAGAAGATTCCCTTCTAGAAGCTTCGAGAATTCATTTTTTTCCCTTCTTAAGAAAGAGTTATCACCCTAGTAGTTAGACACAGTGCGGACTTCTCGCACCTTGGCTTAATGAAGCCTGCGAGAATCATGCATTCTTGCAGGCAAATGTATTGGCAGCTTGTGAACCTTCCTTAAAAATGTGATTTCTAGAAAGATATGAAGGTAACTTTTCTTAGGAGAAAGTTCTAATGAAGAGCCTGAGTACACCATCATCAATACATCATCATGATGACCAAAATTATGGGTAACAGCAACGGTGGCACTAGGTTCCACGTCAATGATCCATCTTCCCCTTTCTGGTTCTGACTCAGAGTCAGAACCCGCATCTGATTCAGAGTCTTTCACTTCGGCCACTAACGTCTGCTTTGAGCGGCAGTTAGCAGTGTTATGCCAAGGGCTCTTATGGAAGTCGGACCACTTCCATGTATCTTTCTTTGTCTTTTCGGTGTCCTTCTTTGCTTGCGGCTTGGACTGGTTGTCCTGATACTATCCATCTTTGCTCTGTCCTTTGTTTTGTGGGTTGGGGCCACATTTTTCTGGCTTTTGTTGTGAGGGGTTCCCCGACCCAAATTGTCGCGTCTTTTGTTTGAGCTTCTGCTCGATTTTGAGGACATATCAATAGGTCATGCCCAAGGATGAGATGTCTAGAAATTCCATTTCGGTTTGGATGTATCTATGCAGAGCACCGTGATATTTGAGCACCAGATGTCGCTCTGAATATTTGATACCCAGCTTGGTGCGCAATGTATGGCAGATATTTGTGAAATCTGACATTGCTTGGTCTCTTTCTTGCCGCAGTGTGGTCCATTTGGTATACGTCGTCATAACTTCCGACAGGGTAGTATTATTCCTTAATAGCATCCCTGAAGGATTCCCAGGTGGTTGTGACTATAAATAATGAGGGTTCCTCTATTTCCTTTTGCTCATAGAAAGTTTCCCACTAATCTTTGACATGGGAAACGACTTTGAGGAGCACAAAGGTAATCTTTTCTCTATTCGAAAAGTTATGGACAAAAAAATACCCTTCTAGTAGATTCAACGACTTGTCTACAACATTTGCGTCTATCTGACCTTCAAATATAGGAATATCGAAGTTTATTTGTACCTTGAAGGGGGCAGTGCCTCCGCTCAAAGAAGATGCGTCGCCTGTTGGTAGTCACCAAAGGATTTGCGCGAAATTATCCATCATCTCGTTCCTCTGTTGCGTGAGGGCTTCCTCAATCAACAGTTTGAAAGGATCTCCTGTCCCGTCATCTTTCTTTTCTCCTTCCATGAGAGGTCGCTTAGGTGTGCGAGAGATTTTTTCCTCAAGAGAAACAAGCTCGAGACCTAACCCTTTGTACTCCGACCTCATTGGGGACATGCATTAAGACGAAAAAGAGCAGGCCGCTCTGATACCACTAATCTGGATTTTATGACCAGAATGAAATGACTATAGATTATTACCAGATGCTTAACACAGAATAACAGAGATACAATAAAACTTTTTTTCTATTCAATAAGGAAATAAGTTGAAACTGTAAAATGCAACGGAAAATAAGATTGCTGGAATGGTGGCGGCTTATCTCTAAGAAGAGATGTGACGACTGCACTCATTCGCAAGAAGATGATTACAATGAGGCTCTCAAGGCCTTTTTACAATAAACAGGAGTTTCAAAAACCCTAAACATCCAAAAACCTAACCCTAGGAGATGAAGCGCCAAAAGTCATGTGGGCCCTGTTTGGGTAAGTTAGTACATCAACTTCCTGGGGTCGTAACTTTTGCATACGATCTATGTTTTAGGCATATGATAGCCCATTGGAAAGATATATCCGAGGACTACAACATTTGTGCAAAATTTCATCACGTAATTTTGTGCTCGCAACATACCCCAAAAAACATCGTTTAGGGCCTCAAAACGGCTTCGGAAGTTCAGGACTCGAAAAACTACTAATAATAGTAAATTATCAAAATTGCGAGAAAGCTATTTTTAGCCAGATGGAGAAGGTGGGTGGCCACCGATATCCACCTGGTTCAGTGGAGGAACAAGGTCACTCAACGATCTTTTCAATTTTAGGTAGTCTGAAAAGAGCTTAACTATGGACCCCGGGGGGGCTCCTTTTTCGTAAGTAATCTCCAAGGCCCGAAAAAGGTGATAAACCAAAACCAAGGAGAATGTTCCTTTTTCAAATATTTAGTCCCTTAGGCCCAAAAAAGGGTTAAAATTACACCTGAGAATACTCTTCTAGCGAACCTAAGTTCCTAGAGCATACCTTTATTCATAAAATTAGCCATCCAGATCGAAAAAGGGGTAAACTACCACCGGACAGATGTGTCTTCAAATTTGAGTTTGTGAGCGTGAAGGGCAACAAGATCATTCAACAATATTTTCATTTTTAGAGAGTCTTAAAAGGGCTTAAAGAATACTCCATGGGGCTACTTTTCTCAGTTAATCCAGATGAGATCGAAAAGAATAAATACAGTCTCGTTGGATGTTGCTTTCGAATTTCAAAGAAAGCTTGAAAGATAACAAAGTGTGCTCATTAGGGAGTCCCGAGGGTAAGGCCTAGGATGATGATACACAAAAGAATGAGGCTTCATTTCATAATCATGACAGGACTAACAAGGACTCCCAAGCCTATAGTCATTACTTATAGCATGGACGCCAAAAATGCAGCAAGTATCTACCTAGGGCATCCATGTAAAGGTAGGCTCTACAACCTAATTACGACACTTCTAAAGCAGAAATGAAGGTTCCGTGTTGCACATCGGTGGGGTCGATCCTATGGCAAAGAGAAAAATACAATGAGATGCAGAAAGTGGGAATGAAATCCTAACTTATATGAAAAAAGTTGGAAAAAATGACTTTGACCAAAGGATACCAAAAAATGTGACCCATCCCAAAAAATTACCAAACTGAAAGAAAAAGAGTACTGAAACGACCAAAAGAAAACTCAGGTGTGAAATCGAGTGATCACCAAGACAAGAAAAAAGACAAAGGGGGCCAAAAAGGGCCAAAAAAGTCTATAAATAGAAGTCGACAACTCATTTTTACAATTGCAGTTTGAAAATCAACCAAACGGTGAAAAGATTGCTCTACTAAAAGAGTGGATTATGGGAGCTTCAGTGGATGAAACGACCTTTTGTTTGGACCAAGTAAGTACAAAACACCTACACTTGCAATTCAATTCCTTATTTTATCTTTAATTTTGTGTTTGGCGGGGGAACACTCTTGTAAAAAGAGCAGCTCTGCGTGTATGCAGGTTGTCCAAGGCAACCCGCATATGTACTCGGGCAGAAGACTAAACAACTTGCGTACATACACGACTGTGTACAAAGAAGCCCGTGTACACCCTCTAACACTTTGAAAAAATAAAAAGCAAGTGTTGACTCCTCTCTATTTTTCCATGTAACAGGATGTATGTTCACTGGAGAGAGAGAGAACATGAGGAGCTTGATGTCATGGTCGAGGAGGACCCTGTAAACATTGTCGCACTGAAATAGTGCGGGTTATGGAAGTTCTTCCATTTTTCATTTATGAGGGCACAATCGAGGTTGCTCAATGCTCTTGTGGAGTATTGGCATCCTGATGCTGAGGCTTTCATGCTAGAGACTCAATCACTGACCCCAATCACAGAGGACATTTACTTCTTGACTGGCCTCTTGAGAAGAGGGGAATCGGTTAACTTGAGGACTTTTCCTCCAGGGCCTTTCAACATCGAGGACTACATTCAGATGTACTATGAGGCCGACACTGAGAAGGTAGGTTCTCAGGTGCCAATCCACAAGATCACCAACCTATCTCTGCATGTGATCTTACTTTTGATAGGGAGGATTAATGTATTTGAAGCCCTTCACCAGGCCTCCTGGGCACATATGCATTGCGCCATTCAGTGTTTGGAGGCCACCATGTTTTACTGGATTACGACCATGCTAGTATGCATGAACAGAAAACTTACAAAGTGTCGACGACGTACCAACAAGAACTTCAGGTTTGGTACTATCTTGTGCTCCTTCTTCTTTGAGAGGGTGCCTAGTCTGAGTCCTAGAGAGATAGTGCGGGGGCATGTAGCCTCCTTCCCAGTAGTGAGCAAGTGGGCAGTGTTGTTGCCTAGACAGGGTGGAGGGAGGACCATAGAGGCCTTTGACGATAAATTTTTCGACTGGTGGGCACGTCAAATCCCGGTGATCAAGGATTACTCATATGCAGGGATCAACTTCACCAAATACCTAGACATGCCTGTACCTCTTGGTGAGGAGCGAGGCGAGATAGGTAACATATATTTTAAAGTTTATTTAATTTTTAATTTTCATATATATCTTATTTATGTGTGTATAGAGTACTGATTTGTGTATTTGTTATGTACATATGTGGGGCCTGTACGACCAACAAAATTCGCTAGGACTCATAGACATCCTCAACCTGAGGCAGGACCAATAGTAGCAGTAGGACTAGCAACTGTAGGGGGACCCCCAACCAGAGAGGATGACAGAGTCTTGTGAGGAGTGGAGAGCAAACTCACTGTGATCACTCGTGCTATTCCTATGGTCGAGATCGAGGATCTCCCCCCAACTATGCAACCACATGTAGTAGGGGTGCCTCGAACTTGGGTCCATTTGTTTCGATGTTTGGTGAACGTCGTTGTACATTATAGTAGGGCCAATAGGCCTCGTCCTTAAATAGAATTAGACCGTTGATGTTCTGAGGGCACTTTTTGTACCATATCTATTTTTTGAGGGCATAAGCCCAACGATGTAGACTGAACACTTTTGAGGCTTTCATGCCCACCTATGTACTCATGACACTATTTTTTGGACACACACACACACACACACACACACACACATATATATATATATTTACATCTTTCTTGTCTTATATATGGATAACATTTTTACAAATGTATTTACATGTGTATGTGTGTGCTTTTCTTTTCATATGTGAGCAACATGCCAATCTAAAACTTGATTAGCTAGAGTATTTGTTATATGATTAAATCTCCTAAGAACATGGATATATGTAATGTAATCGAAATATTGTTCTAAGAGACGTACCCTAAGGAATCGTTGGTACATAGTGGAATCATAAATGTGGTAAACCCCATTTAATTGGGACACAACCAGCTGAACATCTAGGTAGACCCGGAGGTGAAAAATGCCATGTGACAAAGCGTCACGAAGCAATTCTATCACTCCGTTGTACTCGACAAAATTATTTGTAGCGTCGCCTAGACAAATACCTCCGAAAGATATCAAATGGCCTCCAGGTGTGAAAATCACCCAAGATGCAGAAGCAAGACTCTGAGTGTGTCGGATAGCGTCGTCCACGAACCCAAAATAAACCTCCGATTCATTTGACATCTGCCACGGTGAAAAACAAGACATAAATAACTACACGTCCACAAAACAAAAAATGACAAAAATGTATAAGTAGCTATACATATATACAAGAAGTCACCTTGGTGACCAACCTAAGAGTAGTACTTCTTAAGGTAGAGCCCATTTCTAGGCTCCGCCAAGGCATTTCCCTCAAAATCAACTAGACGGTAGGCAACCTTCTCTAAGACCTCTTTCACAATGAATGGTCTAAACCACATGGGTTTTAACTTGCCTGCCCCCAGGGGATCTTTGTTTTGATCATATACCAGGAAACTATCGCCTTCGGAGAAAATCCGAGGATGAACAGACCGATCGTACTTACACTTGAATCATTTATTATGAGCCTCATTGGTTAAGGCTACATCACGACGCTGCTCAAGATATAGAAGGCATTCCACTACGAACTTTAAAGAAGGAATATGACACTCAATAGGTAAGACTTCTTCCATTCTATACACGAGTTGAAAAGGTGAAAAATCGATGGCAATCTTCACAGACGTTCGGTAGGCCCACAACGTTGAATATAACATCAAATTCCAATTTGACTTGGCAGAATTAATCATTTGCTGAAGAATAGTCTTGAGAGACTTATTCATGGCTTCAACTTGACCACGCGCTTGCGGGTAATAAGGTGACGAATGTTCCTGTTTGAACTTGAGCTTTGACGTTAATTCAGTCATCATTTTGTTTTGTAAGTGACTGCCATGGTTAGTGACAATATCCTTCGGGATACCGAACCTAGCTACTATCTGATTAAAGATGAAAAGAGTCATTGTTTCACCATCATTGCTAAATGTTGGCATAGCTTCGACCCACGTTGTGAAGTAGTCTACTGCTATGACGATGTAACGATGCCCCCTAGTTGAGGTCAGGTGACATGTAGTAAAGTCAATCCCCCACTTAGTGAAAGGACCAACAACAATGACTGGAAACATAGGAGCAGGATGTGCCCACATCTTCTGACAGAAGATCTGGTAGGGGTGGCACTTCTTGACCGCCTCTACACAATCCTTGATTAACGAGGGCCAGAAGTAACCTACATGTAGAATCTTTTGGGTTGTTGCCAACCAATAAAAATGACCGCCACATGCTCCAGTGTGACAGTCGTTCAAAACGAGATCTGCTTCTTCGTGGATAAGACATCGCTGAAGAATGAAATCTACGCCTCGATGATAAAAAGTGTCATCGATTATAAGATAGTTTCGCACCTGATGTTGAATTCATCGACGCTCATCGTGGGAAGAAGAAGAGAGGCACTTCAAAGTCTGGAGATACACAAGTATATCTCCATACCATGGGTCCGAAGATGCAATTAGAAAAAGATCTCCATTAATAGGAGACTCTTCGAGCATGATATCACTAGACTCGACTGGAAGTTCCAAAATGAGTTCGACAAAGACCAATGACTTTTTGGATTTCACAGAAACAAAATCCAAGTCAAATTCTTGTAAGATGACTATACATCTACTAATATTTTCACAAATGATCTGTCGTGTTAAGACATATTGGAAAGGGTTGACAACGACAATGACAGTGGTCTTACGAAGCAAAATGTAGTGACATAACCGTTGGACAGCATGAACAGCTGCCAAGGAAAGTTTCTCAACATGAGAATAGTTGAGTTCCGGTCCAACCAGGCCTTGTCTAAGGTAATATATAATGTGCTCTTCGAGCATATCATCTTCTTGAACCAAGACCATGTCGATGGATGACTCTGCAGCAGCCAAATACAACAAGAAATATTTGTTATAATCAGGAGGTTAGAGAAGAGGGGCAGACATTAGAGCACATTTCAAAGCTTCAAAGGAGAGTTGAGCAGCTTCATCCCAAGAGAATGGGACCCCTTCTTTCAAAAGACACATAAACCCTTTAGTGATCTCGGCGTAATTCACGACAAAACGCCAAAGAAAATTCACTTTCCCTTGTAAGCTCTGAAGTTGGGGTATCGTGCATGGGGGAGGCAATTGAATTATCACTTCAACCTTGAGAGGATCAACCATGATCCTTATTGTCGATACAATAAAAACTAAAAGATGACCCGACGTCACGCAAAAACTGCACTTGTTAGGATTCAAGTGAATCTGATAATAGCGACATCTCTCAAAGATTAGTCGTTGATGGGTAGGACGATCAAATCTCTTGTGAGAACGTGATGCTAGATCACCAAGGTACGCCTCGACTATGTGTTTGAGTTTGTGAAAAGAGAACGACATTGCTTGCTGAAAGGTGGCTCCCGCGTTCTTCAGTCCAAAAGGCATCGTATAATACACGAAGGTACCCCAAGAAAAAAAAAATTGTTTTATGTTGGTCCTCAGGTTTGATTTGAATATGATTGTATCTCGCACATTCATTGATAATTTGATCAATGAACGGGGTAGGGAAATTGTCTTTCGGACGGGCCTTATTCAAATCACAGAATTCCATACACACACAAATAGTGCCCTGTTTTTATTTAATCAGAACTGGGTTTGAAACCCATTCTGTTAATTGTACAGGGCAGATAAAATCGGCTTTGAGCAGTTTTTCTACTTCTGCCTTGATTGCTGCCACTTTTCGAGGATTTACTGGATGAAGCTTTTGTCTGTCCGGTTTGGCATCCGGATGAGTCATAATTTCATGCTCGACAATTTGTGGGTTGATGCCTAGAATTTCCTCATAATACTAGGAAAAAACATCGCATAATTCTTTGAATAACTCGGTGTAAGCTCAAATCTCTTCAGGGGAGCAATCCGCTACGGCGAAAAGATTCTCCACAACACCAGGTGTTTTGGAGATATCGATTGGAATTGTTGTAGCAATGCTTTCCATGTTACCCTCGGCGTAAACTCTGTGCATAACTGGAGGATTGATAGGAAAAGGATTATTTCCATTCACGATCAAAATGAATTCTCCTACCTCTGTTCTCCTTAGCTCGGGAAGGATGTAAGATCGATGATGTAGATCATCCCAAGGTCTATCGGGACCATTCATTTCCTTGAGAATCGACTCGTCAGAGGGCAAGACCAAGTCTAAAGGATCTTGAGTGGAAAGAGAATCTTGAGCCCAAATAGTCTCGATAACTGGATCTAACTCCTGTGAGGGAGCCGGATAAGGGTTGCCCAAATTTTGTTGGACAATGTCATACACAACCTCAACTGTGGATAAGGGCATGTCCATGCCATGATTCCCTATCCCTTCCATCGAGGTCGATAGGGAAGGTAAATTCCACAGATCATTAAAGTAGCTCGTTCGAAACAATGATACTAGTAAAATTGCATCCCTCAGCTGGTGGGGAACAGTCGATAGAAGCCTTACATCACTGGAAAGTGGCGAGTAATAAAACGTTCCCATCAACGACGGAAACAAACTGACACCTAAGTTGACAGTGCCAGGTTGTAGACTATCAATTATTGGGACCGTGGAAGTGTTAGAAAAATAGGACCGCGGAGCAATAAAATAAAACAAATGCAGAAACAAAACACAGAAGACACACAATACAAGAGAGACACAGATTTACGTGGTTCACCCAGTGTGGGCTACGTCCACCAGAGAAATTGCCAGGTCCTTCCTTTATTATTATCCAGCAAATGAAGGGATACAACCTACAGCAAAACCCGTTGTAACTTCCTCTTCTTTCTCTCACAGTCTCCTCTCTCAGAATACAATATTTACCATCCTCCTTAGCTGCAATACATTTCCCTCATAAAAGAGGGTTGCCTTCTAGGGAAAAAAACCCTAACATAATCTCTACCATTAGATCTGCGACCTTATAATGAACGGTCTAGATTTACAATGAAATTACAATATACTTTTACAAGGCAATTTTTG
>ML787016.1:289573-306412 GCA_009831015.1 Picea engelmannii
CGGGAGTTAAATCTAGCATTCATTTACCCTTAATCATAAGTAAAATACTTAAACAACAAATATATACTTATTACACATCATAATCAAAGCACTAAGCAAAAGCATAATAGGAAAGACACTGCACAAAACAAACCATGAGACACCAGATATACATGGTTCACCCCAGGGTGGGGCTACGTCTACAAACCACTTCGCCTCTTTATTATTTGCCAAAATCTTACATCCAGTCACTCCTGTGCACTAAGCCACAGAGTCGAACTTCGCATAAGACAGGAGATCTGTGCACTAAGCACTAGATCCTCTTTCTTTACCTTCCAAAACTAGGTCAAATGCACAGAGCCACAATCTCTATCACAACACTTAGCACCTTCTACAAAATCACAGTCGAGCACAAAGCCTCGACCACATACATTCCTTTGCACAAAACACTTTTGTTTCACACAAAACTACATGAATTGCTTCTACAATACATTCATCTTTATTTATACTTTACAAACCCTTATAATAAGGCCTAAACATGGGGAAAACCCATGGGCTGACATCCCATAAACATGTTTCAAAACTCTAGAGGACCCCTTACTGGGTCCACATAACCCTCGAAATAGGTGAGATTCGCAATCTCATCTCTGCCTGGCTGCTCCTACTTCGACCAACGTGTCGAAGTCCAAAAGTGGGCCAAAACTGACCAAAGTTTCCCCAAAACTTAGTTGAGGGCCAATAGGCCCCCAACACTCACCTGTGACTCGTCTCGAGTCATTCAGGTATGGACAATGTTGCTTCAAAATCCTTGATCTTAACTCAAGCTGCCTCGACTTGTTGCCTCGCCTAAGCCTCCTGCTGAGCGAGCTCCTGGACTGTCTGCTTTGTAACAGGCCCTTCCAGGCATTGTTCTACTGCTTCAACTACTTGATCTAACTGTGAACCATGGCTATCGATTTCCTCAAACACCTTGCAAGCTTCGTCCTGCATAGGTTGTAACTTATGTGTTACTTCCATCACCTTACCCTGGAGGACAGTGATCTGTTGTTGTACTGTGCGTTGCTCCTGAGATCTCTTCATCCTTTCTACTGCTGTGAGCAGCTTCATCTGTGCCTGCAATGAAAATGCTTGTTGTTGCGCCTCCTATAACTGAGCCTCTAGCTTCTTTAACTCTAGATCCTCGACAAGGCTTTCATATGTCTAGGCGCTTCTATCACTCAAGTGTTTACATGCCAAGGTGATGGATTTTATACTTGCTACTATGTTTTTGGTGGACTCCTCCCTCTGGTCACGCACCTTTTGCGGGGTGCTCAACACTGTTTCGGCCTCTAGTTCAGTTATCCTAGCCTGAAACTGCTAGAGGGTCTCTGTGAGCTTTGCTACTTGAGATTTGACAGGCTCTTGCTCCTCCTGTGCCAAGCCTGACATAGAGAACATGCTTTACCTATTGCTTCTTTGACCATAGCCTATTCTGCGAGCAACTGCGATTTTTCCTTTTGTAGCTGGCCTTCACCAGCTCTCTTTTCCTCCTGAAGCTCTGCTTTCTCGCTTTTATAGGCAGCTACATTGTCCTGCGTTGTTTGTAACTATACTAGGACTTCGTCTTTCTCCTTTTGCAAGGCTTATGTAGCCTTCTCCTTCTCTTCCTGAGATTTCTGGAACTGATCTTCTGTTTCATTAGCAAGCCTTCTTAGCTGGGCTACTCTTTCAGCGGTCATTTCTCTCTGTTCCTTTCTGTATGCCTTCAAACCTGCCTCCAATACTTAGACCTATCCTGGAGGTATTCCTTTAAGGTTAACCTCAACATCCAAGTTGGGGCTAGCCTGTACTGCTTCAGGGGTGGGAAACTTGATGCTATATTGGGGGAGGGTGATCCAAATCCCTGATTCACCCTACGGAGTTGGTTCGTCCTCCAACTCTATGGTATGTGATGAGAAAGGCGCAAACGGCATAGTAGGCACTGCGCGAACCAATCGAACAGCGTACTACACTTCCTTCAACTCCCTCTCAATCCTTTCATACAAATCCACCTATTTCTCTTCGTATTTCTGCAATATTTCTTCAGAGGTGTACTCCATAGCTTTGCGAACCAGACTAATGTCGTCATCAGTGAGAGTGGCTTCCAACTGTGGCTTATTGGCGCGTGTTTTATTCCTTGTTGAAGGTTTCTTCGGAGTAACTTTCCTCTTTTGTGGTGTCACTGTCTCAATAGGGGGATCTTCAGGTGGTGTAGCTTCTCCTTCTCCTTGCTCTTCTTCTCCTTCATCTCCTCCTCCTTGTCCTTCTACTTCATCTTCTCCTCCTCCCTGTCCTTCTGCTTCGTCTTCTCCTCCTCCTGGCGAGCCAGACCCATTATCTCCAAAAGTTTTCTCTTCATACTCTTCGTCACTCTCTATGTCATGGACTTCAACCTACTTTTTATGCTTATTCGTCCCACTGGACTGTCCGACATGATCAACTCACGTAACCATCTATTGGCAGCCCAACATATTTTTAACTTTTATATCAATTAAATGATCTATGTAGCTACCTAACTGGGGTCATACATTTTTTTGATCAATTTTCGAAATAACAATTGTAAGTTTTTGGTTTTCCTATTATTTTTTCATGCTTCGTTCATGACTGAAAGCATTAAAACTTACGATTGTGTTACCATTCTATTTGAAAAATTTATGAAAGGAAAAATGTCTCTACAGTTTATTAATGAAGCCTTGTTCCCTGTTGTGAAGACTATTCTTTTTGTTTCGATTCCTTGAATGTCAAGCATGCTTAGGGATTGTTAATTATGTCAACAAAAGACTTTTTGATTTGAGCATTGATTTGGTTTTTGTGTGTTTCTTGGTCATATGTTTCCTCATCACTAGGCTTTGATTTACAAGTTTCACTCTCCCAAACTTTATGATCGAACCCACTATGTTGCGCACTCATTTTTATTTTAATGCTCTGGTTGTGGTTTGTACTTTATGAGAGGTGGCAATACGATTACAGTCAGCCCATCATTTCGAAGCTTGGTCTTGATATTTACAACACCCCTCGCATTCATTTCAAACAATGCCTGTCTTTTCGTTATGTATTTTCTCCTCATACGCCATAGACTGTTGATGGTTTTCGGGCTCGGGGTATAGCTCTGGTCTGCTCTTACAAACACTCCATACGCACTGCGTTTGGGTGATTGCCCGTTGATTCACCATGGCTCCTGTTGTTAGAGTCGAACCTAATGACACTCAGACTTTGCTCCTATGCAACGATGGCAGAAAGGATCTCGAGGGTAAAGGTTGGCTTGTTTTCCTTGAAAATTTCTAGGGTTTCAACCTATAGACTGCTCAGGAATTCACTCTCTCATTTGATGGATGTAGAGCTAAGGTGGGGTACATTCAACTTGAAGTCATAGATCTGAGCCAGGCAACAGGACTCCCTACGAGCAGTCAAAGGTGGTTCAAGAATGCTAAGGTAGAAGAGGTTCCATGGACTCTCTTCTTTACATCGCAGAAGATCAAAGGATGTGACAAAGGTATGCCAGTCTCCTTACTGAAAGCCCGATGGCACAGCCTGCTTGCAGTGTTGAAACAGTTTGTCACTTGTGAAGGCCGTTTTGGTCTTGTGTTTCTTTATCATCTGCGTCTGCTCATGATTTTCATAGGGTTTCCTTTAAACATGCCTTATTATCAGTGGAGGAGCCTTTACAAAATGGCTAAAATGTTTAAAAAGCAACGTTTGGATTCGAGTCTTTTCCACCACGGTTTAATAAGAATTATGCGTGTACATCAATTAAAATTGCAAAACGATGATTGTGATTCGTTTTTAACCAGAAATGGTTTCACTAACCCCAATGTTGGAGAGGTCGACAAGTCTGTGATTGAAGAAACCTTATTCTACCCTACAACGCCCCTCTCACCTGCCCAGGCCTATGTTATGGCCACCTACAACAAGCCTTTACCTGACCCAAAGGTTACTGAGTAGTCCCATGAGCAAGCTACACAGCCTAATGACTCTGTAAAAAATTCAAACAAACCTACAGACAAGAGGTCTAAAGGCGATGTTGATTTGAGTTTTAAAAATAAGAGAGTTGGAAGGTTAATTTCGAGGAAGCTCCAAAACAAGTTGAACCCTCATGTAAGCTCGATCAAGATGATCGAGATCCATGAGAGTTCAGATTCTGAAATTGATAGATTTCTCACTGAAGAAGACCCTCTTTCGTTCCAACCACACCTCGATCATCCTTACAACTTCGTGGACAATCTACCGCCTTGTCTGAAACATAGTGAAGGGTTCCCTGGTATTAAGTTGGGTAATAAATCTACAGTCCATGTTGGAGATGCTTCGGTTCACAATCATGGTTATTCCCAAGGGACCGTCACACAATCGAAGTGTGAAGTCTGCCTATTATGGATTGATAAATACTACATCGATATACCTATCCTACAGTCACAGATTAAAGTTCTCACTGATCAGGCCAGTGCCTTAACACATGAAAATCATAGGTTCGAGTCTGTCATTCAAAGAAAAGGAAAATGTATGAAGACTACAGGGAATGTGATATTAAAAAACGTTGAGACTGCAACAACAATAATAAATTCTGAGATCATCTGATATGATTTGATTTTACAGTTTGAGGTATGATTTATTTTATCTTAAAATAACTTTATTTATTAAATAAATTAGATTGTTTTATTCAATCAATAAATTGGATTTCATTACTAAAATAACTAGCTACAGAATTAGCAGATTCTATAGCCAGTTGTTATAATTCAAAATTTGCAAATTAATGGTTAAATATATATCTAAGTCTCTCTATTGTTTCTTTTATTTTCAGGATATCTAGGAGTTCATAGTTACCAAGTGATCTGAAACATTTTTGAGACCTGTTAGCCATATCTATGATACATTTTTGTATAAACTCAAACCAACTTTTTTAAGCTTTAGAAGATTTAGTATGATATGGGGGGTTATATCCCCCTTTTATTTTTGTAATCAATATCTGATCTCATGGGATGAGACAGTTACCTTTCTGAAGGCTTAAAAAACTCATTATTTTTTGTAATCACATCATCTTGGCCTCGGGCGAATTGTGGACATCTTATACACGAATTTGGACAGAATACATGTTTACATTTCTGCTTTAGCTATTTGTAAATATTGTTGTTGTATATTGTTTGTTTATCTTGATAATTGGATAATTATTGATAGTTTTCGTCTTCATAGATTATAATGTCGTCGAGATAATTTCTTTCATACATTCCACAATTTCATGCTTCAGTTATATGAAAATAGTGACTAATTGTTCAATTCAAATATTAAGGTTTATCTTAATCTTGTTGAATGATTAAAAACAATTTATTACTATAGGATTTATCTTATGTATAATTGCTTGCAGTCACAAATATCATAGTTATTATTTGCATCCTGTCGTTCTATTATTAAAATCCAATAGTCAATATATTGTCTGGTATTTATTCCAAACAGCGTGAAAGTACACTGTAGATTTATCTTGTGGACAGAGTAAATGGACGATTCATGATCATACAGACGTTGGATGCATGCTCTTCAAGTCATTAATAGGTTAGTTCGTTCATTTTATTTGTTTGTTCGTTTTAGAAACTCTTATATGTGGTCTGGTTTTCGTTGTCTACATATTCTGTTTCCATAGTATTTTGATATTTAATCGTATAGATGCATAGAGATAAAAAGCAAACCAAAAAGAAATAGTTCATTTTGCTTTCTTTACATCAAAAGAGTCATTTTTACATTGATTTTTGTGAGTTCAGATTAAAACTCATAAATTCTATAACATGTATATTAATTAGACAAACAACTCTGTGTCTAAATATTATTTAAAATAAATTGCATATTTATATGTACATATATATATATATATCAGTGATTAGTAATTAGTGAGTTATCTTGTTTCTTTTATTTATTTATTTGTTTCTTTTAGGACTTTAGATTGGCCAACAGAACCATTAAACCCGTCAGAGTGAGTCAATCCAAACGGCTTGGGTTAATTATACAATCCCGGACCGGACACGCTTTTCCAGTTGACGAGCGGTCATTTTTGTCCGTTAACAAATGGCGCTAGAAGGAGGGCCTGAACACTATTGATGGCACGTGGAGGTCGCAAGACTCCTCCCCCACCTACCCGATCACCTATAGTAAAAAGAAGTCGTTCTGACGACAATATTACTTCTCAAACAACAACCACATCAAACGAAAATCCACAGATTACCATTGAACCAGTAACACCAAACCCCCCAAGGTCCGACGTACAAGAAATTGTTCGTCAATCACTTATAAGGACACACAGTGCTTTGGTCTGTATCAGACAACTAGGTCGGCCATTGAATCAATCACTAGACTTATCTGATATTAGGGAGAAACTTGAAGGCACTGGTCTTACCCTAAACCCTACGGATCTAGATCATACCCTCACTCCAGAACCAGGAGGATCCGGTATCCCACCATCACCACCTCCTTCATCTCCTTCTTCTTCTTCAGGAGAAGAGTCATCCGACGAAGATAGTTCTTCATCTCAACCTTCGACACCACCCACGCCTATGGAAAATCCGAATAATCCCGCTAGACCTTGGCTCGATCAAGATGCAGTGGCCATACCTAGACCCCAACATCCTTTGCCTAAACATCCAGAGAAATGGCTCCCTAAATTCGACCCAGATTCCAAGTAGATCATTGAGGATCATATTAAAAAATTCATGTTAGCCATTAGACTCCAAAGCGTAGAACACAAAGACGTAATATGTAG
Organism: Picea engelmannii; assembly: GCA_009831015.1. Taxonomy (NCBI): domain Eukaryota; kingdom Viridiplantae; phylum Streptophyta; class Pinopsida; order Pinales; family Pinaceae; genus Picea; species Picea engelmannii. Next base: position 296,310 of record ML787016.1, read on the forward strand.
ACTTTTTCTGTACACATTTGAAGGCAATGCCTCTACTTGGTATTTTTCCCAACAACCCCGCATCATTGTATCTTGGGATAGATTCGAATCTTGTTTTCTTGAGAAATTCGGAGAAGACAAGTCTCCGAAAGTCTTAGTCATGGAACTCTCTAGTTTAAAGATGAACCCCAAGGAAAAAATAAAAGACTTTAATCAAAGGTTTCTAACATTAAAGAATCGAATCCCCACTGATTCAATGTCTGCTGAAAATCTTATCGTCGCATACTACATGAAAGCCCTACACCAAAACATAGCAATGTGGGTAAAAAGGTCTAAGAAAACAACATTATTGGAAGCCTTCGAGGAGGCTAGCCAAATTGAGAAAGATATTCTCAGCCTAAAGGACAATATCTGTAACGAGATAGAGATTACCTCATATTTCAAGAAAAATATATAAATTCTTCCTAGACCTCCCCAAACCAAAACTCAATCAGATGGTTCAGATCTTGAAAGTTTACACAAGGTCGTTCAGAAGTTGTCAAATCAAGTTATAGATTTAAGGAGATCAGCTGAAGAAGCTTCTTCAAGCAAAGGGTCTTACAAATCCGCTTTTAGAAAGTCTTTTCCCACAAACCGTCCTAATTCAAATTCTGAAGGCCTAAATCTTGAAAGCGTACAATATGTTATTCAGACAATCTGGAAGCACATGATAACTTTACTCCTCCCGAGATTTCTGAAGAAGTGGCTGAACAAGAAATAGTGGAAGAAGACGAACCCACTCCCAACATCTTCGGGATTTTTTCGGATAGTATCTTTCAAGCCAATTTCGAAACGGTGCATCCTTCCAATACCAGAAGCAAAACAACAAATAAATCCCCGTCTGAAATTAGAACTAATGTACCTCAAAAACAGTCTAAACCAATTGAAACTAAACATAATTCAACAACTCCAAGTTTAGAATATGATTTGATCGAGTATCTCAAAAAACTTAGAGCTAATATTTTTGTTTATGAATTATTGAAATTTCCTTTTCTTCTGCAAAAAATGCTTTAGAATATTGCAAAAAACAGCAAAAACAACAATCTGAATAGCAATAAATTGGCAGAAAACAACCTTAAAACACCTCAAAAGGTCTCTGTTAAAACAACATTAGAATCCTCTGATAAAAGAGACCTTGCTGTAAAAAGCATAACAAATGTAGATAAAATAGTTCCAGGGGCTGTGACTAAAAACTAGCAAACTTCTACTGTTAATACTCGCAGAAATGTCCCACTCTTTTTGTTGACTTTTGAAATTTTCAATATGAATGTACATAATTGTATGGTAGATTATGGTGCATCATCAAACGTAATGCCTTGGTCTATCTGCAAAAAAATCAATGCTGAAGTTCAACCTTCCAGTCTGAAAATTATCCATCTTGATCGGACCAGTGTTAAGGTAATAGGTGAATTAAAAAATGTACTTATCAGATTATCATCTAATCTTAAAGTCCACCAGATTATTGATATTATTGTCATTGATATCCCTGAAGTATATGGATTATTTTTAAGTATGGATTGGTCCGAACAACTACATGATTACTTTGCGATAAATTGGTCTCACTTATGGCTGCCAGAGAATGGAAAGCCTAACAGAATCAAGATCAATCGTGAGCGTTATCTCAAGATTACGGTAACTGATTTAAATGATCATAATGAACCATTCACTGCTTCCGCCAATTCACTCGAAATGCAGGGGATGAACACTTTTTTCGACAATTTCATGGCTGAAACTTCTACCATTACTGACCCGGAACAACAGTCCGAACTCATGACATGTACACAGTCAACAACCCTCTCTAAGGTTTCATATACAGCTGATGAAAATCATATCTGGTCTGTTTACTTCGATGGATCTAAATCTAAGGAAGGAGTCGGCGCAAGATGTGTGCTCATTGATCCAGTAGGTAACAAAACTTTGATCGCTTGCTGGCTAGAATTTGAATGCACAAACAATACCGCCGAATACGAGACACTTCTGCAAGGTCTCAGAAAGACACTAGATTTGAGAGTTCAAAATTTAATAGTCTTTGGTGATTTAGAAATTGTGGTCAGACAGGTAAGAAAATCCATTGATTGCCTATCTCCACACTTGAAAAACTATCAAACTGAGGTATGGAATCTAATGAACAATTTTTTTGCGTTTAACATTAATTCTATTCCAAGATTGAATAATTATGAGGCTGACTTGTTGGCTAATGTCGCTTCTAAACTGTTTTCCACAGAAGGCCTTTCTCTGAACACATTTTCCATCGAATTGTTGTTCAAACCATCCGTCCCAAACAACATCACTAATTGGAGAATTTTTTATGACGATCAACAAAACATCATTTTTCTGCACATGGAAGATACTTTCCAAGGTGCAGTTATTGATGAAGGCACCCATGACGAAGATCTCTACAATTTTATAGTAATATCGGATCCAAGATCTCCGGAATCAATGTAAGATCTGGTAAATTCTATCCCAAAATCTGTGGTAAGATTAGTAAAGTTTTATGATTTGCATGATAAATTCAGAAAATCAGTGAATTGTAAAATGAATAGTTCTTCCCTGACTCATGAAAAGGTGAACCTAGGAACTAAAGATAACCCACACTGCATCAATTTGGGAATGGGATGTTCTGAGCAAGAAAAGTCAGCATTTATTAAGTTGTTTAAGGAATTTAAGAATGTCTTTTCTTGGACATATGATGATCTAAAAACCTTTGACCCTAACATCTTACAACACATTATTCCCATGAAACCTCATACTCAACCTTTTCAACAGAAGTTAAGAAAGATGCACCCAAAACTTGAACCAATGGTTAAGAAAGAACTAAACAAACTTTTGAATGCTAAGATAATCTTCCTGGTAAGACATACACAATGGGTCTCTAATCTTGTCCCTGTAAGGAAGAAAAGTGGTGAAATCCGACTATGTGTCGATTTCTGAAATTTAAAATGAGCATCTGATAAAGACAACTTCCCTGTTCCTCCCATGGAACAGATTCTCCAACAGGTATTTGGTTCTGAAAGATTATCTCTACTGGATGGTTTTTCAGGGTATAACCAAGTCCTCATGTCTCCCCCAGACTAGCTGAAAACCACTTTCCGTACTCCATGGGGTACCTATGCTTATAGAAAGATGCCCTTCGGTCTTATAAATGCTGGTGCCACTTTTCAGAGAGCGATGGATATTGCTTTCCGTGATCTTATCAATCAATATGTAGTAGTCTATCTAGATGATGTCATTGTCTTCTCAAAGAATAAAAGGGATCATTTAGCTCATCTAAGATCTGTTCTACAACGATGTCGTAAGTACGACATCTCTTTAAATCCCAAAAAATCTGTCTTTGCAGTAGAACAAGGCAAGCTGCTCGAATTCATTATATCCAATGAAGGGATGATCATTGACCCTAAGAGGACTCAAGTCATTTCAAACCCCCCCCCTCTTCCAAAAATTCCATGCAATCTTTCTTAGGTCAGATAAATTTTGTTAGAAGGTTCGTCCCAAGTTTTTCAGAAATGGTCAAACCATTACAAAACTTAATAAAAAATGATGTGCAATACCATTGGGGACCTCTAGAAAGTCAAGCTTTTGACTCAATAAAAAAGGCCATAGTAGAGGCTCCATCCCTAATGAGCCCTGACTTTTCGCGAGATTTCACTCTCTACACATTTGCCTCTGATTGGTCTTATGCCATTATGCTAACCCAAAAGAATGCTGGAAACAACAAAGTTCCTATTGCCTTTATGAGCTCAGCCTTTAAAGGAGCAGAGCTTAATTACTCAACAGTAGATCAACATGCTTATGTTGTTTTTAAAACAGTAAAACACTTCCGATCTTATCTACTGAAATCTAGGACGAAAGTCATTGTCCCTTACCCTACTGTCAGAAATTTGTTAGTACAAAAAGAACTGGGTGAAAAAAGGAAAAATTGGGTCACATCCTTACAAGAATATGACCTCGAGATCACTCCAACACAAATTGTTAGAGGCCAAGGTTTATGTAAATTAGTTGCAAGGATGATTTTAGGGATGGAAAATTATTTTACAATGTAGAAACCTTGGCGAATCTTACTAATCCTTCATATGCCAAATATAAATGTTTGGCAATATTTTTGTAAAAATATTCAAATTTCTAAGGATTTTATAAAGTTTTTATAAAATTTTGACGATTTTTAAGGTAAAATAATTTTATCCTATAGAATTAGGCTGAATAATTTTTAAAATAGTGAATCTCGTTTTTGGAAAAACCATAGAAAATTAGCCCATGAGCGAAATTTAGCCCCTAAAATCATCCCTGATTAGTTGTTGATTCAGCTATAGAACACCAAAATCAAATTGATTTTTTATTTGAAGATCAACATAATCAAAATCAAATCTATTGTGTACAAAATCTTACTAGTCCTTGGTATGATGACATCAAGTTTTATCTAATACACGGATCATCTCCCCATCACCTTGATCCAAAAAAGAGGAGAACGTTGAGATTAAAATCTGCTTCTTTTCAGGTGGTGAATGGTAGATTGTTTCGCTAAAATTTTGATGGAATACTTATGCGTTGCCTGGAAAAAGATGAAGCAGATAAAGTCTTGTTAGAATTACATGCAGGAGAAGTTGGTGGGCATTTTGGTGGAGACACCACTGCCCACCAAGTACTAAGGGCAGGGTATTACTAGCCTACTCTTTTTAAAGATGCCGATGCGTTATGCCGCAAGTGTGTAATCTGTCAAAAGGTTCTGGACAAGTACAAAAGTCAGCATTCCCGCTGCAACCTGTCTCTGTAGATTTCCCTTTTCAGTAATGAGGCCTTGACATTATAGGCCCAATTAACCCCACATCATCGTAGCAACATAAATACATAATTACAACGACAGACTATTTCACCAGATGGTCCGAGGCTGCACCATTAAAAGTGATAAACACTAACTAGGTAATATCCTTCCTTAATTCAAACATTATCACTCGTTTCGATATTCCTGAATGTCTAGTGTTCGATAATGCTTCCTATTTTTTGTCTCTCGAAATGAGTGTTTTTGCTTTAGAAAACGGAATAAAACTAAAGTATTATGCTAGCTATTACCCCCAAGCCAGCTACTACCCCCAAGGAAATGGTTTGGCGGAATCGACCAATAAAAACCTGATCAAGATCATCAAGAGAACGGTCTCCGAAAACCACAAAAACTGGCATAATGCACTATTCAATGCAATCTGGGCTGATAGGGTAACTCCAAAAATTGTTGTTGGTAATTCCCCCTTTTTTCTCGTTTATGGTAGGGAAGCAATTCTTCCACCGCATGTTCTTCTTCCATCTCTGCAGTTATCGCAGAAAGTTCAGGAAGAAGACTATCCTCCTTTGGAGAGTTGGATCAATGCTTTACTGAAGTTAGAAGAAGTAAGGGCGCAAGCGAAATGAAAACTGGATCAACATCAACTTACTGTCAAAAGCTGGTTCGATTCAAATTCTGCCTCAGATAGGAATTTTGAGGTAGGTGAACTTGTCCTTAAGTGGGACAAACCTCATGAGGGGAAAGGCAAACACACTAAGTTCCAAAAACTGTGGTTGGGACCGTTCTTAATTGCTGAAAAACTAGGTCCCAGTTCTTTCCGCCTGGAGAATTTAGAGGGACAGCCAGACACCTTCCCGGTGAATGTCCAAGCTCTCAAAAGGTATTTTACCTGACAACTCTCCGATACACCTTTTGTACATATTTTTCTGTTTTGATTTTTTTGCTTTCCGTTTTCTTTTCTAGTGTGTTTTTATTTTTGTTTATTGGCCTTTTTGAGTCAAACATGTCTGTATTACAGTCTAGTTCAGAAAAAGAGAACGTAATGCTTCATCTCGAAATAAATGTCAAAGGCTGTCAGAGCATCAATTGTTGTCTTTCTCTGAAATTGTAGGCTAGTTAAAGATGATATTTTGTTTGAAAGTCGATTTCTCGGTTTCAATTTGCACTTGAAAGTATTCACGATTATCTTAAAAAAAAAAATCTCTTTACGCTGTCCCTACTATTTAAGAAAGCAACTCAACAATGTCTCCCTGTCTTCGAAAATTAGTTTTATTAATGAACTATTTTCAGATCTTGATGAAGGATTAGCTGGAAAAATTTAAGGCCTGAGAAATATTAAGTTGTATTAAAAAACTAGAATTTTCAGCGTCACCCCACTCTGTTGAATATCTTTAAAACTATATCAGAATGTGAATAATTTCTCAGAGAGCTATGGGAAGTGTTTGTAAACCTGTCAGGACACTGAACATGTTTGCTAGCAACGGGTAAATGCATGCACGATGCCAAGACAACTTCGTCGGGGCACTGAATAGGCCCGCTGGCAGTGAAGCGATGTCAGGTAAAATAAAATTCTCAGGTATAAATCTTGTTTTTTTTTGCCATAAGCATCCTTCATTCGGATTTGAATTTTCTTGGACAGGATACAGACATTAGAGTGGGTTAATTGACATCCCTGTCGAGGCTATGAACACCTGCTGGCAACAGTGGCCCTGTCAACAATATTGCAAGCATTTACTTAAACGTCGTGGCTTTCTTTTGTGAAGTTTGTCGCCAGATTTTGTTCTCTTTAACGAAATATATCTTAAACGGGTCTATGTCATGATTATTAAAGATGTTCAAATAACCTTTCAGTTGTTCTTCGATTTGAAATCTTTCAGATTTCTCTAACCTGAACTCATCCGTATTACAGAGATAACTGCTTCTCCCAGCATGTCGCCATTGTTGGCAGCCCAACATATTTTTAACTTTTTATATCAATTAAATGATCTATGTAGCTACCTAACTGGGGTCATACATTTTTCTGAGCAATTTTCGAAATAAAAATTGTAAGTTTTCAGTTTTCGTATTGTTTTTTCATGCTTCGTTCATGACTGAAAGAATGAAAATGAAGCATTAAAACTTACAATTGTGTTACCATTCTATTTGAAAATTTTATGAAAGGAAAAATGTCTCTACAGTTTATTAATGAAGCCTTGTTCCCTTCTATGAAGACTATTCTCTTTGTTTTGATTCCTTGAATGTTAAGCATGCTTAGGGATTGTTAATTATATCAACAAAAAATCTTTTGATTTGAGCATTGATTTGGTTTTTGTGTGTTTCTTGGTCATATGTTTCCTCATCACTAAGATTTGATTTACAAGTTTCACTCTCCCAAACTTTATGATCAAACCCATTATGCTGCGCACTCATTTTTATTTTAATGCTCTGGTCGTGGTTTGTACTTTATGAGAGGTGGAAATATGATTACAGTCAACCCATCATTTCAAAGCTTGGTCTTGAGCTTTGCAACACCCCTCACATTCATTTCAAACAATGCCTGTCTTTTCGTTATGTATTTTCTCCTCATACGCCATAGACCGTTGATGGTTTTCTGGCTCGGGGTATAGCTCTGGTCTGCTCTTACAAACCCTCCATACACACTGCGTTTGGATGATTGCTTGTTGATTCACCATGGTTTCTGTTGTTAGAGTCAAAACTAATGACACTCAGACCTTGCTCCTATGCGACGATTCCAGAGAGGATCTCGAGGGTAACGGTTGGCTCATTTTCCTTGAAAAGTTCCAAGGTTTCAACCTACAGGCTGCTCAATAATTTTCTCTCATTCGATGGATGTAGAGCTAAGGTGGGGGACATTCAACTTGAAGTCATAGAAGACTTTTTGAGCCAGGCAACAAGACTCCCTGCGAGCAGTCAAAGGTAGTTCAAGAATGCTAAGGTAGAAGAGGTTCCATTGACTCTCTTCTTTACATCGCAAAAGATCAAAGGATGTGACAAAGATACGCCAGTCTCCTTACTGAAAGCCCGATGGCACGGTCTGCTTGTAGTGTTGAAACAGTTTGTCACTTGTGAAGGCCGTTTTGGTCTTGTGTTTCTTTATCATCTGCATCTGCTCATGATTTTCATACGGTTTCCTTTAAACATGCCTTATTATCTGTGAAGGAGCCTTTACAAAATGGCTTAAAGGTTTAAAAAGAAACGTTTGGATTCGAGTCTTTTCCACCATGGTTTAATAAGAATTATGCTTGTACATGAATTAAAATTGCAAAACGATGATTGGGATTCGTTTTTAACCAGAAATGGTTTCACTAACCGCAATGTTGGAGAGGTCGACAAGCCTTTGATTGAAGAAACCTTAGTCTACCCTACAACGCCCCTCTCACCTACCCAATCCTGTGTTACGACCACCTACAACAAGCCTTTACCCGACCCAAAGGTTATTGAGCAGTCCCATGAGCAAGCTACACAGCCTAATGACTCTGTCAAAAATTCAAACAAACCTACAAGCAAGAGGTCTAAAGGCGATGTTGATTTGAGTTTTAAAAATAAGAGATTTGGAAGGTTAATTTCGAGGAAGCTCCAAAACAAGTCGAACCCTCATGTGAGCTCAATCAAGATGATCGAGATCCATGAGAGTTCGGATTCCGAAATTGATAGATTTCTCGTTGAAGAAGACCCTCTTTCGTTCCAACGACACCTCGATTAGCCTTACAACTTCATGGACAATCTACCGCATTGTCTGAAACATAGTGAAGGATTCCCTGGTATTAAGTTGGGTAATAAATCTATAGTCCATGTTGAAGATGCTCCGGTTCACAATCATGGTTATTCCCAAGGGACCGTCGCACAGTTGAAGTGCGAAGTCTATCTATTCTAGATTGATAAATACTACACCGATATACCTATCCTACAGTCACAGATTAAATCTCACTGATCAGGTCGGTGCCTTAACAAATGAAAATCATAGGCTCGAGTCTGTCATTCAAAGAAAAGGAAAATGTATGAAGACTATAGGGAATGTGATATTAAAAAACGTTGACACTGCAACAACAATAATAAATTTTGAGATCATCTGATATGATTTGATTTTACAGTTTGAGGTATGATTTGTTTTATCTTAAAATAGCGTTATTTATTAAATAAATTAGATTGTTTTATTCATTCAATAAATTGGATTTCATTACTAAAATAACTAGCTATAGAATCAACGGATTCTATAGCCAGTTGTTATAATTCGAAATTTGTAAATTAATGGTTAAATATATATCTAAGTCTCTCTATTGTTTCTTTTCTTTTCAGAATATCTAGGAGTTCATGGTTACAAAGTGATCTGAAGCATTTTTGAGGCCTATTAGCCATATCTATGATACATTTTTGTATAAACTCAAACAAACTTTTTTTAGCTTTAGAAGATTTAGTATGATCTGGGTGGTTATATCCCCCTTTTATTTTTGTAATCAATATCTGATCTCATAGGATGAGACAGTTACCTTTCTGAAGGCTTAAAAAACTCATTATATTTTGTAATCACATCATCTTGGTCTGGGGCAAATTGTGGATAGCTTATACACGAATTTAGACAGAATACATGTTTACATTTCTGCTTTAGTTATTTGTAAATATTGTTGTTGTCTATTGTTTGTTTATCTTGATAATTCTATAATTATTGATAGCTTTCGTCTTTATAGATTATCATGTCGTCGAGATAATTTCTTTCATACATTCCACAATTTGATGCTTCAGTTATATGAAAATAGTGACTGATTGTTCAATTCAAATATTAAGGTTTATCTTAATCTTGTTGAATGATTAAAAACAATTTATTAATGTCGGATTTATCTTATGTATAATTGCTTGCAGTCACAAATATCGTAGTTATTATTTGCATCCTGTCATTCTATTATTAAAATCCAGTAGTCAATATACTGTCTGGCATTTATTCCATACAACGTGAAAGTACACTGCAGATTTATCTTGTGGACAGACTGAATGGACAATTCATGATCATACAGATGTCGGATGCATGGTCTTTAAGTCATTAATAGGTTAGTTTGTTCCTTTTATTTTCTTGTTCGTTTTAGAAACTCTTATATGTGGTCTGGTTTTCGCTATCTACATATTCTGTTTCCATAGTATTTTGATATTTAATCGTATAGATGCATAGAGATAAAAAGCAAACCAAAAATAAATAGTTCATTTTGTTTTCTTTACATCAAAAGAGCCATTTTTACATTGATTTTTGTGAGTTCAGATTAAAACTCATAAATTGTATAACATGTATATTAATTAGACAAACAACTCCGTGTGTAAATATTAT
>ML787016.1:321468-333113 GCA_009831015.1 Picea engelmannii
TTTTACTTTCTAACGTTTATTGATGATTTTAGCAGGAAAATCTGGATCTATTTTCTCAGACACAAGTCTGAAACTTTTGCAAAATTCAAGGAATTCAAAGCAGAAGCTGAAAAACAGAGTGGCAAATATATAAAAGCACTCAGGTCCGATGGAGAAGGAGAATACAACTCTAATGAATTTGCAAATTTCTGCAAATCACAAGGCATTATCATGCAAACAACAGTCAGGTATACTCCACAACAGAATGGAGTGGTTGAAAAGAAAAATCAGACAATAATGAATATGGCAAGAACACTTCTCAAAGAGAAAAGTTTGTTAAATATTTTTTGGGTTGAAGCAGTAGCATGCTTAGTTTATCTCTTGAATAGATCTCCAACCACAAGTCTAAAGATGAAAGTCCCTCAATAAGCATGGAGTGGGACAAAGCTCAATGTTGCGCATCTAAGGACATTCGGATGCATAGCATATGCTCACATACCTTTCGAATTAAGGAAGAAACTTGATGACAGAAGTGAGAAATGTATCTTTACTGGATACAGTGAAACATCTAAAGCTTATAGGATTTACAACCCAATCTCCAAGAAACTAATTCTCAGCGAAGATGTAAAATTTCTGGAAAATCAATTCTGGAATGAATAAAAAAATCAGCAACTGGACAGTCAAAATCCATTGCTGCCAAATTCTGACAACACAGAAAATTCAGGACAAAAAATACCTCTACCTGTTCTTCCAAGATTGCAGGTACAAGGACGATCTGAAAATTCTCAGGATAACTCAATTTCAAGTAGAGACTCATCCTCTGAAATTCAAAATCAGAGAACTCGAAGTTTAAGAGAAATCCATCAGCAGTTGGATGATTTTGAACAACACAACCTTTTTTCTTTAATGTCATGTCAACCTACATCTTTTAAGGAAGCCACTAAGGAGCCACATTGGGTTCAAGCCATGAACCAAGAAATTGACTCCATTGAGAAGAACAAGGCATGGGATCTTGTTGATTTGCCAACTCACAAGAAAAGTATTGGTGTCAAGTGGGTTGACAAAACTAAACTTAATGAAAAAGGGCAGATCGAAAAACACAAGGCAAGACTTGTTGCCAAAGGATTCTCACAACAACCTGGTACTGACTATGGTGAAACTTTTGCTCCAGTAGCAAGGTTAGACACTACAAAAACTCTATTGGCCATAGCAGCCCAACATAAATGACAAGTATACCAGATGGATGTCAAGTCAGCCTTCCTAAATGGTTTCTTAGAAGAAGAAGTCTATGTCGATCAACCACTTGGATTTGAAGTCCAAGAGCAACCAACCAAAGTATATCGGTTGAAGAAAGCCTTGTATGGCTTAAAGCAAGCTCCAAGAGCTTGGTACAACAGAATTGACACTTATGTGATCAAAAGTGGTTTCAGCAGAAGTCAAAATGAGTCAACTCTTTACACCAAAACTGATCAGCACGGTAAAATTTTGATTGTATGTTTATATGTTGATGATATGATATATACTGGAAATATTGAATTAACAAGTTTTAAACATGCCATGCAATCTGAGTTTGAGATGACAGATCTTGGCATAATGAAATATTTTTTGGGGATTGAGGTTGATCAATCAACCAAAGACATTTTTGTTTGTCAGAAAAAGTATGTAGCAGACATCATCAAAAGATTTCGCATGGAAGAGTGCAATCCAACAGAAACCCCTATACCGCTAGGCACAAAATTGGGCAAGAAAGATGAAGGCCCTACAGTGGACCCTACCCTGTACAAAATTTTAATAGGTAGTTTGTTGTATCTTACATCAACTAGGCCTGATATTATGTATGCAGCTAGCCTTGTTTCCAGATTCATGGAATCTCCCAAAGATTCTCACTGGAAAATGACGAAACAGATTCTGAGATATATTGCAGGAACTCTCAATTTTGGCTTATGGTATACTAAATCTGATAGTAATCAACTTTCTGGTTACACAGACAGTGATTTTGTAGGCAACCTAGATGATAGGAAAAACACCTCAGGACATGCTTTTAACCTGGGCTCGAACCTGATTTCATGGGTATCAAAGAAGCAACCAATTGTCTCAATATCTTCTGCAGAGGCAGAGTATGTTGCTGCTACTTCAGCTTCTTGTCAAGCTGTGTGGCTGCGGAGAATATTGAAATATATGTCACATACAGAAAAAGATCCAACTCCTATTTTCTGTGACAATACTTCAGCAATAGCTCTATCCAAAAATCATGTGTTTCACAAGAAAAGCAAACACATTGACACTTTCTTTCACTTCATCTGCGAGCTCGTCAATAATGGTGACATCGCACTCCAATTCTGTGGTTCTCGAGATCAGCTCGCAGATATCTTCACAAAGCCACTGGGAAAATTTGTTTTTGATTTTCAGAGACAACACTTGGGCATAATCAGTGCTGATGTTTGTAACTGTTGAGTTTAAGAGGGAGTGTTAAATATAATGTAACCTCAACAGGTTGACTGTATACTGCAAGCTGTCCTGGCCAGCTGTACTTTCTTTTCTTGATTTGCTTGAGCCTATTTAGCTTTCCTTTTGCACATAACTTCTTCATTAACTCTTCTCATTGTACTTTCTCCTTACATTCTCAATATATTGAATACTGTTTTCTACTCTGCTCTTTTCTCTCTGCATTTCTTGCTTCACAATTTATCATTGCCCTCTCCATATTTGCTCTCTTTGACAATGAAACCTTCTATTTTATGAAATGAAGGGAAGGCTACATATGCAATGCCTTCATACTCATTCAGACTATAACTCTCTGAGTTGTTTGCAAGATGTGACTCTTCCCAAGTCTTGGACAGTGTTTCGCATTAAACAAGGAAATTTGCGATCTCATGATCGACAGTGAACCTGCACCATCATTTTTGTAAATTAACACTCATAGAAGGAGGAGGTCAAATACCAGATTATTGGATCTGCTATTACCAGATTATTGGATCTGCTATTAATCCTACAAACCTTCCAAATGCTTAAGCAATAGAATTTTGAGTATGTTAACCATTACATGCTATGTTATGACTGTGAACTGGGAGCTATGCACCAGCAGCTTGAATCAAACCAATTGAAATTAACACCAAAAAGAAAGATAAATTTACCCAGAAATCCGATCCAATCTCAAAGAAAAGCTCTATATCGCCCATTAAAAAATTCAAAACCACCCCCAACCCAAACCACGTTAAACAACAACAAAATGCAAAATCACCTTCTTAAAAAATCGTAATTTTCACCTGCAGGCTGCCACTACCAATCCATTTGAAATATACGCAAAATAATTTCAAAATCGACACGGAAGTATTTCTCAAAATGTATAAAAAACAATCATATCTTGCAAAATCGAAATTTCCAAGCTCATGCTTACAGCTGGGTAGACGACTCTGCTTCCATTTGATTCGCTATTGCTTCACAATGCTTTTGGAGTTTCCTTATAATGCACCGGGAGTGTCTTTATAGGTAGGAAAACAGAATGGAGCCGAGAAATATCCCGGCCTACACAGTATCCTACGCAGCATCGAATCCAACGACCTGCATCAAGTGAGGAAATTGTGGTTGTTAGTACCTGGAAAATCAATGGGAAATGGAGTGCGTTCCTTGGTTCTGTTGGAACCATATTTTCCCACACTTTGCAGGTCGCCTTCGTGGAAACATATATATTATATCTATTTACGAGGGTCAATGCGAACGTGCCGCGAAGGTCACTTTTATTATTTTTAAGAAATTTCCAAATTCTTTTCGGCCTCTTCAGCGAAAGAACATTCAGTATGAAAGATACTTGTGTGAAATGGAAAAGGATGGTTTCATGAATTGAATTTTATGGTTTTAGTGAAAAGTTTTATTTTTTGAGTTTTTGGCTGAAATTTGAGATGTAAATTTGGACAAAATCACTATTTTCTGTTGTTTAAATTGTATTTCTGAATGTATAAATGGATTCAGTTTGATGAAAAATCCTTGGGACACTCTAATGATACAAACTTAGTCACTCAAATCTGTAGAGTCAACCATTCATGCAAAATCAAACGGAAAAAATTGCCAAAAAACCTCCAAAAAGTAGAACATTTAGACTACTGCCAATTTTATTAATAGCATTGCCTAACTGTTCTATTAAAAAAAATTCATGGGGAAATCACTATTTTTTGTTGTTTAAAATCCATTTTTGAATGCAGAAATGGATTCAGCATCCTCCTATTATATATAAATAATCACTCCAATTTGTGGATCTAACAATTTCCTGCTGGATTTAGGGCAAATGTCCCCCCTAAAAAATGGCCACAAAACATTCATTTTGTGAAACCTTTAAACTAAGGCTTTCTTAATTATTTTTTAAGGTGTGGTATAGTGGTACAAAGTAATGAAATTAATTTATTAATAGTGGTTAGTGGTTGAGATTAGTGATTAAATTTGAAGGGTTAGTTTTAATTTTAGTTAAAAGGTTGTAATTTATGTAGTTTTTTTCATGATAAAAAATTTCAAAAAAATTATATTTCAAATAATAATAATAAATTAACTACAGACTACATTTCCAATAAAATAATTTGTAAATCCAAAATATCACTTTAACATTTGCAAAGATGTTTGCAAAATATCACTTTAATATTAGTGGAGCATAGATCAATATTTTATTTGTTTCACTGTATCATGTTTTTGACAAAAGTAATAAGATAATTAAAAATGTATATTCTTGTAGTCACCTTATTATCTATGTAACCCGAATTATTGAATCAATTTAGAAACATATGTTTGTGAGCATTTGAAAAAAGAAGTAATTTGGTCATTCTATTTTTTTTTAATCATTATTTCATTGATTGCAACAATAATGAACACACAACCAATAGTGAACACATGAACCTAAAAGTATTACATATCCAATAAACAACCATAGAAAATCCATAATGAAACAGTGACACAATTCAAATTACTCAAATCAAGTGTATGACAAATTCAAAGAAGAAAATTGCTCTACATATACAGTTTAAAAACAAAGGGCCTTACAAACAATTCCATAATATTTAGGACTACAATTGATGTAGGAGCATCATGCCTTCCAAATTTTGTACATTTGGCAGAGATATAGGGGGCCTTTCATTTAGGTTCCATAAGCATGATTTAATGTACTTTCCTATGTTTTTGAGAATTTGGAGTGTAATGTGTGTGAGGATTGAATTGTAATTGTTCTCGAATGTATGAGAACATGAGGGTTGAGAGGTCTTAGGATATATTTGATCTCGTAGGGATTGTGAATCCTAGATTAGGTTTGGTTGAGGATTTTAGGGATCTAGAGGATCTTTAGGATAGGGTTGAGTAAATTGTGGATCTGAACCAAAAATGGTTGCAGAATTCATTTGTACAAATATTGTAAGCTTTAGAGGCATTAGGGTATGGCCAATAGAATGTTAATCATGCCAAGAGAGGGAAAATACCTGTTGCAGGTGATCTAGGTCTGAGAAGGCTTAAGGCCTCATGTAATCTATAAAATTGTACAGTATTGAGTTAATGAGAAATTGAACACTTTGTGTTGAGTGTTACCCCATTTGAATGTGTAGATTGAGATTTGAGAAGCCTATGTTCGTTCATGAAGAGACACTGTCATTGAGAATGTTAGGATTCTTTTCAAGTATGAAGTGTATGTCTTTGTGCTTATAGTTGAGGTCGAGTAATTGTAGGTACAGGGTTTGTGTTGCAGGGTTACGAATGAGATCTCTGAAGAAAGACTAGTAGAGTCCCACCTTCTATACGAAGTCAAGGAAGAGTGTAATATTCCAAATATAAAAAGTATGCAGAACAAAAATAAAATGCTAGAAATGACAGATGAACAACAATATAACCAGAACAACACCACGATAACACCAAAATAATATCAGAATAACACCAGAAAGAACACTTTGATTACTGAGAGAAATGTTCACTTGCCTCTTCGAGGGGGTAACCTCCAGCAGATCAAAGCTCTATTACAATAATATCCAAGACAACAGTTCTCATACGCTCGACTCCTATTTACACTAAATATGTCTATCAAAAGAACCATCTAGAGGAAAATACTACTATAAGCGGAAGCTTCTATTAAGTCTTCTTACATTCGACTTATTCTTCCTTATTGCTAGGCCTTATTAATATTGACCTTTATTACATCGGAATATATTATTCTACCTATGTGAGGGGTTAGGTCCCTAACATGTCCTCCCCCTTAAAAACAACCTTGTCCTCAAGGCTTGAGATGTGGAAATTGTTGCAGACTGGTAGTTGGTTCCCAAGTGGCATCTACTGGGGTTGTATCTTTCCACTAGACTAACACTTCCTTTATGGTTCATTGAAGCAGGCGACGCTCACACTAGTCCAAAATTGCTTCTAGCTGTAGCCATATGGAGCCTTCTTTGTCCAACTCGGGAAGGTTGGTTTGAGTTTGGCACTTAGTTCCAACCACCTTCTTTAAGCATGAAACATGAAAAACAATATGTAGCTTAGAATGACTGGGCAAAGCTAACTGATAGGCCACCTATCCCACACACTTGAGAATGGTATAAGGACCATAAAATTTGGGCGCCAGTTTTTGACAATGGTCAGCCTTGAAAGAATTTTTCTTGTAAGGTTGCAGTCGAACAAACACTTGATCCCCTTCTGCAAAGTGACGTTTAGAGCGACCTTGATTTGCTTGTTGCTTCATGTGATTCTGGGCCGTGACAGATTCTCTTTGAGGGTACAGAGTATAGCCTCTCGAACTGTAAGTGTTTGGTCCACTGCCTAGACCTTCGAGACACTTGGTAAATATGAGAGAACTGAAGGTGGATTTTGTCCATATACTGCTTCAAAAGGAGTCATGCGGGTAGCTATATAGTATGAAGTGTTGTACCACCATTCAGCTAGTGGCAACCATTGAGCCCATTGATTTTTATTTTCCGATGCAAAACACCTCAAATATGTTTCCAAACAGTTGTTGACCACTTCTGTTTGACCATCAGTTTGGGGATGATAACCTGTGATGAGATGCAATTGGGTGCCTTGTAGCTTGAACAGTTCTTGCCAAAAATTGTTGGTGAAAGTTGGGTCACGATCAGAAACAATAGAATGTGGCATGCCATGAAGCTTGAAGACTTGATCCATGAAAAGTTGAGCCACACTGGATGTTGTAAATGGGTGTTGAAGAGCACATAAATGAGCATACTTGGAAAGACGATCAATGACCACCATGATGACTGATTTATTGCCCGATTTAGGTAAGCCTATAATAAAATCCATAGAGATATCTCTCCAAATAGCAGGTGGAATCGGAAGTGGTTGTAGTGTGCCAGGAGATTTGACTGTTTCACCCTTGTTGTGTTGACACACATCACATTCAGCCACAAAATTACGAATGTCCTGTTTCATACCATCCCATAAAAAAAGAGCGTTTGAACCTGTCATAGGTTTTGGTAAACCCTGAGTGCCCATCTGTGGGTGTAGCATGAAGCTCAGAAAGTACCGTGGATTTAAGTTTTGACTGTTTACTTAAATAAAAATGGCCTTTGTATCGAAGCTCATCATGGAGCCAATAGTACCCTGGGGAAACTGGATAATTGGACTGCAATTGTTGTATCAGATGCGAACTTTTGGGATGACGTGTAGCCATTCCTGGCGAACAACTTGGAGCCAATCTGGTACAATGAAGGAGAGAGAAAAAAGGGACCCTTCATCTTCATATTTTCGAGAAAGTGCATCCGCAACCACATTGTCTTTGCCTTTCTTGTAAATGATCTCATAATCATATCCAAAGAGCTTAGTCACCCTTTTTTGTTGCTCTGGGGAGGAAATGTGTTGTTCTAGAAAATAATTGAGGCTCTGATGATTTGTCTTAATTTGGAAGCGTTGCCCCAATATATAAGGGTGTCAAAGATCAACGACATGCAGAATAGCAAGCATTTCATTTTCATAGATTGATTTTCCCAAATTTCATTCAGACAGTTGTTTGCTGGTAAAGGCCAAAGGCCGACCCTCTTGCATAAGGACAATGCCAATTCCTTTTCCTGAAGCATCACATTCCAAGACAAAGGTCTTTGTGAAATCAGGAAGTGCCGGGACTGGAGTGGTGCACATGGCCATCTTCAAGGTTTGAAAAGCCTGAGCAGCTGCTGGGGTCCAGGTGAAAGAATTCTTTTTAAGGAGTGCAGAGAGAGGGGCCACAATCTTTCCATAGTTCTTAACAAACTTGCGATAATAACCTGTTAAGCCCAAAAATCCATGCAAGCTTATGAGACTCTTTGGGTGAGGCCAGTCTTGCATAGCTTCAATCTTTTTAGGATCCACCTTGACGCCATGCTTGCCAACAAGATGAACCAAATATTCGACTTCTAAGGCACCAAAAGCACATTTAGATTGTTTCAGAAAAAGTTGGTGCTGAGAGAGTAGATGGTGAATTTGATCCACATGAGCAAGATGGTCTGTCCAGGTTTTTCTATAAATGAGGATATCATCAAAGAAAACTAAGACAAAATGACAGAGAAAAGGAAGGAAGACATGATTCATGAGGCTTTGGAAAGTGGAGGGAGCATTACACAAGCCAAAGGGCATGACCAAAAACTCATAGTGGCCCTCATGAGTTCTAAAGGTAGTCTTAGGAATGTCCTCCTCTTTCATACGGATCTGGTGGTAGCCAGAACAGAGATCAAGTTTAGTAAAGCATTGGGCACCACTCAATTCATCCAAGAGGTCATCAATGATAGGAATGGGAAATTTGTTTTTAATGGTGAGTTTGTTGAGGGTGCGGAAATCATGACACATGCGCCAAGAAACTTCTTTCTTCATGACCATGACTACAGGAGAAGAGTAGGGTCTCGTGCTAGTGCGGATAACACCTGCGTTAAGCAGTTCTTGAACCATTTTATCAATTTCATTTTTTTGGGAAAACGTGTGACGAATATTGGGAGGAAGGATTCTTGGGACAAGGGGAATGAAATGATAATGAACACCACGAGAAGGAGGGTGTCCTCGGGGGGTGGAAAAAACCACTTGATGTTTAGAGAGGATGGATTGGAGGTCTTGTGACACAGAGGGTGTCTCAGTTGCTTGTATGGCATGGAGTTGGGAAATAACACCCGAATGACCTTTTTTGTGTAGCTTTTCCATGTAATGGGAACTAATGATCTCAGGGGAACTGACGGTGATGCCTTGGAACTTATATTGCTGGCCCTCCTGGTCGAATTGCATGGTTAATTCCTTAAAACCCATGAGAATGGGACCAAAAGTCCTTAGCCAGTCTCCACCCAACACAATGTCACAACCGCCCATGTCAATAGAAAACATATGAGATTTCAGGTGGTAGTCACCAATTTGGAGACACACATTTTCACAACGCCCTCCACATTTCATGGACCTGCCATTGGAAATCATGATTTCGAAATTATTGACTGCAAAGATATAGCAATTAGTTTCTTGGGCAATGCAACAATGAATAAAATTATGGGTGCTTCCACTATCAACAAGAATGATGACCTTCCTATGCTTGATGTAGCCAATTAGTTTGAGGGTTTGGGGAGTAGAGAAGCTAGTGAGAGAATTTAGGGAAATGACCGGTTCTAATTTGGGAGGGTCTGAGGGAGGGGAAATGTCGGTGGGTTCAGGTGACTCAGACACTAGGGGAGCTTCAACATCCTCTTATAAAACATCCTCCGAGATGGCCATAAAAATATTTTGTTATTTTGATCCAAGTAGATATCGGTGGCCACCCACCTTCTCCAACTGGCTCAAAACAATTTTTTGGCAATTTTGGTAATTTACTATTTTTACCAGTTTTTTGGGTCTTGAACTTCCGGAGCCGTTTTGAAGCCCTAAACGACGTTTTTTGGGAAAATGGGGAGCAACATGAAGATTTCTTTGATGTTTCTCACACAAAAGTTGTAGTCATAGGATAGATCTTTCTAACGAGGCATTGAGCGTGTCAAACTGAGATCGTATGCAAAAGTTACGACCCCGGGAAGTTGATGTACTGACTTACCCAAACGGGGCCCACAAGACTTTTGGCGCTTCATCTCCTGGGGTTAGGTTTTTGGTTGTCTAGGGTTTTTGACATTCCTGTTTATTGTAAAAGGCCTTCAGAGCCTCATTGTAACCAACCTTCTTGTGAATGAGCGCAACCGTCATGTCTCTTCTCATAGATAAGCTGCCACCATTCTAGCAAGCTTGTTTTGCATTGCGTTTTACAGTTTCAACTTATTTCCTTATTTAATAGAAAACCAATTTTACTATATCTTTGTTATTTTGTATTAAGCATATGTTAATAATCTGTTGTCATTTCGTTCTACTCATAAAATCTGGATCAATGGTATTAGAGTGGTCTTCTCCTTGTCGTCTTAATGCATGTCCCCAACGAGGTCAGAGTACAAAGAGTTGGGTCTCGAGCTTGTTTCTCTTGAGGACAAAATCTCTCACATGCCTAAGAGAGCTCTCATGGCAGGAGAAAAGAAAGATGATGGGACATGAAATCCTTTCAAAATGTTGCTTGAGGAAGCCCTCACGCAATAGAGGAACGAGATAATGGATAGTTTTTCGCAGATCCTTTGGCAGCTACCAACAGGCGACGCATCTTCTTCGAGAGGAGGCGCCACCCCCTTCAAGGTACAAATCAACTTCGATATTCCTTTATTTGAAGGTTAGATAGAGGCAAATGTTGTAGATAAGTGGTTGAATCTACTAGAAGGGTATTTTTGTATCCATAACTTTTCGAATAGAGAAAAAATTACTTTTGTGCTCCTCAAAGTCATTCCCCATGTCAAAGATTGGTGGGAAACTTTCTGTGAAAAAAAGGAAATAGAGGAACCCTCATTATTTACAGTCATGGCCACCTGGGGATCCTTTAGGGATGCTATTAAGGAACAATACTACCCTGTCGGAAGTTATGACTACTTGTAAACCAAATGGACCACACTGTGGCAAGAAAGAGACCAAGCAGTGCCATAGTTCACAAATATCTTCCATACCTTGTGCACCAAGCTTGGTATCAAAGACTCAGAGCGACATCTAGTGCTCAAGTATCATGGTTCTCTGCATAGATACATCCAGGTCAAAATGGAATTTCTGGACATCTCATCCTTGGGCGCGACCTATTGATATGCTGTCAAAATCGAGTAGAATCTCAAACAAAAGACATGACAATTTTGGGCTGGGAACCGCTCACAACAAAAGCCAGGAAAGGGAGACCCCAACCCACATAACAAAGGATAAAGAAAATATGGATAGTATCAGGACAACCAGGCCAAGCCGTAAGCAAAGAAGGACACCGGAAAGACAAAGAAAGATACAGGGAAGTGGTGCGACTTCCATAAGATCCCTTGGCATAACACTGCTGACTGTCGCTCAAAGAAGTTGCTGGTGGCTGAAGTAAAAGCCTATGAATCAGATGCGGGTTCTGAATATGAGTCAGAACCAAAAAGGGGAAGACAGATCATTGATGCGGAATCAAGTGCCACTGTTGCTACCACCAAGCTCCAGCCTAGTGAACCAGATGAGCCAGAAGAAGGAGAGTGTTAGAAAAACAGGACCGCGGAGCAATAAAATAAAACAAATGTAGAAACAAAACACAAAAGACACACAATACAAGAGAGACACAGATTTATGTGGTTCACCCAGTGTGGGCTACGTCCACCAGAGAAATTGCCAGGTCCTTC
>ML787016.1:338332-378709 GCA_009831015.1 Picea engelmannii
CTGGGGGCCTGCTTGCCCCCAGACCCCCCAGCCGGGGGGATGGACCCCCCAGACCCCGCAGAGGAGGTACCCCCCCTCTGCACTCCCCTGCGTGGAAGAGTGTACATACTTCTGGGGTGTAAATACTTCATGGGGTATAAACATGGCTGAAAGCAAGGACCTCTGAATCAGGAAGATAATCAGGCTCCACAACCAACAGAGAGTGCCTCTTCCATTCACAGATGTGGGTAAAAAGCACCCCGCTGTACTTCATCATTGATAGTGGTAGCCAGAAGAACCTCATCTTAGTAGAGGTCGTCAAGCGGTTGGCCCTGCCGACAACGCCACACTCACAACCCTAAACCATTGGATGGCTCTGCCAAGGAAGCGGTCTCTGCATCATCCAACAATGTTGACTATCATATGACATCAATCCCTTCAAAGATGAGGCATTGTGTGATGTTGCTCCTCTTGAAGTTTGTGATGATCTTTTGGGCCAACCTTATTTATGGAAACATCATGATGTATATGAGTCTAGGCCTCGTAGTGTTATTATTACTTTGAATAGGAAATTGTACGGGATACCTGAGGCAGTCCCACCTAGTGCTATTTCCTTGATCTCTGCTAAGAAATGCAGGAAGGTCATCTCTCAGACAGGGAAGTTTTTCTTCTTCATGATTTGCTCTCAGAATGAGCGAAAGATCACAACCACATCCAGGGTCTCGGGGGCCGACCTCTCCACACAGCAGAAGCAAGTAGATAAGGTCATGGAAGAATAATCGGATATCTTCTCCTCACCTATAGGGGTACCTCTGCACTGTCAGGTCAAGCAACCCATCGATCTGACCCCCGATGCACCACTGCCCAATGGGCCAATCTATCGTCGCTTATTGTTAGAGAAGGAGGAGATCAAGTGACAGATCCAAGAACTACTCCACAAGGGGAACATCCGTCCCATCTCATCACCTTGCAGGATCCCAATCGTGATGGTACAGAAGAAAGATGGAACCTGACGACTCTGCATTGATTATCGGGCTCTGAATAAAAAAATATTCAGAAAATGGTACCCGATTCCTCGAATCGACAACCTCCTTGATCAACTCACGGGGGCCAAATACTTCACCAAGATTGATCTGAAGTTTGGCTACCACCAGGTCTCGATAGAACAAATAGATGTATGGAAGACCACCTTCAAGTCAAAGGAAGGCCTTTTTGAATGGTTGGTCATGCCCTTTGGTTTGACAAATGCTCCAACCACTTTCATGAGGATGATGGATGATATCCTGCGACCATTCACCAATAATTTTTTAGTGGTGTATTTGGATGACATTCTCATTTATAGCAAGACTTGGGCAGAACACTTGCAACATATTCAATAGGTTTTTCACACCCTATGGCAACACAATCTATACGCCAACTTGGAAAAATGATCCTTCGGCATGGACAAGGTCCATTACCTGGTCTACATCGTTGATCAACATGGCGTACATGTGGATCCATCCAAGATCCAAGTCATTCGTAACTAGCCAGCCCCAACCACACTCACTGAGCTTCGGAGCTTCTTGGGCCTTGCCAATTTCTACCGTAGATTCGTGTTGGGATTCTCCCATATTCCATGGGCCCTGAGCCAAATAACCAGGGGTGGTGGTAAGGATAAATTTGCGTGGGGCTGGTCCCAACAAAAAGCATTCGATGATTTGAAGCTGAACTTGTGCTCAACCCCAGTACTTTCACTACCAGACTTGCAACAACCCTTTGAGATCGAGAGCGATGCTTAAGACTATGCCGTGGGCGCCGTTCTCACTCAACACAACCACCCCGTGGCCTATCATAGTGAGACACTATTAGATGTTGTCCACAAGTACCCTACTTATGACAAATAAATGTACTCCATTATGCAAGCCTGCTGAAAGTGGATACATTACATTCTTGGGAAGGAGACAGTCATCCACAATGATCATAAGCCACTGCAGATCATGCAGACACAAGGAAAATTGCAGAATGTCTGCCATCAAAATTGGTCCACATACTTGCAACAATTCCACCTCAACATCAAGTATAAAATAGGAAGCACCAACCGCGTTGTTGATTTCCTCAACATACCACCAGTCGCGATACTCACCATGGTGCTAGACTCTTGTGACCATGAGACCTCTGGATGGCTCCAACTCTATGAGACAAACCTAGACTTTGCCACCATCTACCAAATGTCTGGTGCAAACGCAGTTGTCGATAATTTCCATCTTCAGGATGGGTTGTTGTGTCGTCTGGGCCATATCTATGTTCCATCAAGCAAGCAAGCGAAGTTGATATAATAATCCCACTATAGTTGGGTGGCAGGACACTTCGACGTCGAAAAGACAACGACGATGCTACAAAAACATTTTTACTGGCCGAAACTTCGACAGGAGATCAACAAGTATATCATGTCATGCATTGCCTGTGCTATTGCCAAACTAACCACTAAGAAATAGGGCATGTACACCCCTCTTCCTACTCCTCACAAGCCATGGGAATCCATCTCAATGGACTACATGTCGGGCCTCCCATCCACCAAGTAGGGAAATGACTATGTTTTTGTGGTTGTTGATCGCTTTTCTAAGATGGCGATTCTGGTTGTCTACAAGAAGAGAATCACAACAGAGGTCACTACCAAGATCTTATTTGAATGAGTCTAGGTACATTTTGGAATCCCACAAACCATTTTCTTAGATCGGGACAGTCGATTTCTCAGCACATTCTGGTTGAGCCTCTGGTCACTACTGGACACCAAGCTCACCAAATCCACAACCTTCCACCCCTAGACAGATGGCCAAACCAAGGTCATAAATTGAATGATTGTGCATATCCTGTGCATGTATAATTCCAAGCACCCTCGCACATGGGATGAGATCCTTCCCTATGTCCAACATAGCTACAACCAAGCCCTGCATAGCTCAACCAACCACAACCACTTTCAGGTGGGATTAGTATTCCAACCATTGGGTCCCATAGATGTTGCACTTCCCCTTGCAGTCACCTTGACCGAATCTTCTCCTGATCCAATTGAAGCTGACAAATCCACTCGGTTCATTGAGCGGATCCAACACATCTTCCAACAGGTTCAGGATATCCTATAGAAGTCTAATGACAAGTACAAGCAGTGCCATGATCAACATCGGGTGCCACATAAGTTTCAGGTGGGTGACAAAATTTGGTTGCACTTACAAAAAGAACGCCTTACAGAACCCCATCAAAAGCTTCGTCCACTCCGTTACTGGCCGTACACCATCACCAAGGCTGTGGACGATAATTCTTTTTAGCTCAACATTCCTTGCTTCCTTGGCCTGCACCCAATGTTCAACATGGATCTCCTTTGGCCTTATTTCCCACCATTATTGGACACCTCATAAGTAGCCGAAAATCTGACACCAAAAGATCTCCAGTGATCATATTGTGGACACACAGATCAAGGGCACTCGACAGCAAAGGATTCAGCTGTATCGAGTCATCAAAGCAAGGTAACTCCTGCACCAAGGCAAGTGGCTCACCTGGGGCCAAATTCAGCAGAAATTTCCTCATCTGATGGGGGAACTCAATGAAATGGATACCATTTATTCCTAAAGAGGGAGGATTGATCTAGGTGGATATCGGTGGCCACCCACCTTCTCCAACTGGCTCAAAACATTTTTCTGGTAATTTTGGTAATTTACTATTTTTAGCAATTTTTCGGGTCCTGAACTTCCAGAGTTGTTTTGATGCCCTAAACAACGTTTTTTGGGAAAATGAGGAGCAACATGAAATTTTCTTCGATGTTTCTCACAAAAAATTTGTAGTCCTTAGATATATCTTTCTAACTAGGTATTGAGCGCATCAAACAAAAATCGTATGCAAAAGTTACGACCCCCGGAAGTTGATGTACTGACTTACCGAAACGAGGCCCACATGACTTTTGGCGATTCATCTCATAGGGTTAGGTTTTTGGATGTCTAGGGTTTTTGACATTCCTATTTATTTTAAAACGCCTTTAGAGCCTCATTGTAACCAACCTTCTTACAAATGAGCGCAGCTGTCACATCTCTTCTCAGAGATAAGCCGCCACCATTCTAGCAAGCTTGTTTTTCATTGCATTTTACATTTTCATCTTATTTACTTATTTAATAGAAAATCAATTTTACTGTATCTCTGTTGCATCTATTAATAATCTATAGTCATTTTTTTATGCTAATAAAATCCAGATCATCTTTACACTTGTGTCTCGGAAAATATTTTTCATGACAGTTATAACAAAGGCCTTTGAGTTGGCGTTCAATCATTTTGTCCCTGGTCAATTTTTGGATCTTTAGTGGAGTAGAAGGAGGAGTGGGATTTACTGGTTTAGTGCATGGAATAAAGGAGGGTTTCCGGTTTTGAGAAGAGACAACCTGTTGTGCTTCCCTAGCTCGTTTAGTATCCTCCACCCAAATCTGAGCCCAAGCCATGAGGACATGGGCACGAATCTCATCCTTGAAGCCATTGATAAAACATTCTCGGAAAAAAGCATCAGACATGCCCTCTATACGAAAATCCAGTCGCTCAAAAGCATCTATAAAGTCTTCCACTGTGCTATATTGTTTCAACTTTGTCAAACGGCCTAAATGGTTGGTGTCAGTGTCAAAGCGTTCATAAAGCTCCACCACAAAGTGTGTCCAAGCAACATACCCTTGACGGACAGTTTTTCTTCATTGCCACCATTGCGAATGTTCTTGATCTAGATGGAGAACACCATACCAGAGTTTGGCCAAGTCATCTGTAATGCCGTACAAAGAGAAATAATGTTCCATTTGAGTTACCCAACCTGTGGGATCCGAGCCATCAAATTTGGTCACATCCACCCGCGAAAGGCGTAGGTCATGCTGAAATTGATGGGGTTGAAAATTATGGTAATGAGAGGAAGTTTCAGCTTCAGTATGCAAAGGTGGGTCAAATAAGGGGGGATATACAGGGATATGCAGCTTGGTGCAGATCATTGAAGCGACATATTCAAGCTAGGTAGTCTTGTCTTGTTTGAGGTCTTCTTCGAGTTCGACGATTGAGGCAATGATGGAGGAATGCATGTTTTTATTGATGGTGGCAATATTGGCACTAAGCTGTCTCAGTTCTTGTTGGGTCTTTGTGAAATTAGATTGCAAGGTATTGAAGCGGGCTTCCAAGTCTTGGCTATGGGTATGGGCCATGATGATGAGGGAACCGAAAAGGGGCAGGTGGGATAAAAAATGTTGCTGAAAAATGATAGGTATGAATGTGATAAGGGAGAAGAGATAAATCCAATGGAATAGGTCTCAAATAATGGTGCAAAAATTTCCAGAGTTATACTATGGTCTAAAGAATACTACAGTGATGAAATGCCCAAATTCTTAACCAGGATGAAATGTGTAGTGATTTGGCAACTCAAACACAGGTGCACGGCAATAGATCTTGTCTCTTTTATTTTTTGTTTCCATCCCCAAGGGTTAGGTATTCAAGGGTTCTACAGACAAGGGTTTTCCCTGTGCTATAGCTCTCTGATATACGTGCGAGGTCCAACAAAAGTACTCTCCTGCTCCAACTGAAGTTGAAAAATCCACCTGATTCATTGAGCGGATCCAACACATATGTCAATAGGTTCAGAATATCCTACAGAAGTCCAATGACAAGTACAAGCAGTGCCATGATCAACATCGGGTGCCACATAAGTTTCAGGTGGACGACAAAGTTTGGTTGCACTTGCAGAAAGAACGCCTTACAAGACCCCATTGGAAGCTTCACCCACTCTGTTATGGGCCATACACCATCACCAAGGGTGTGGGGGATAATTCGTTTGAGCTCAACATTCCTCCTTTCCTTGGCCTGCACCCAGTGTTCAACGTGGATCTCCTTCGGCCTTATTTCCCACCATTATTGGACACCTCAAAAGTACCTGAACAACTGACACCAACAGAGCTCCAATGATCAGATTGTGGACACACAGATCAAGGGCACTCAACAACAAAGGATCTAGCTATATTGAGTCGTCAAAGCAGGGCAACTCTTGCACCAAGGCAAGTGGCTCACCCGGGGCCAAATTCAACATAAATTTCCGCATTTGATGGGGGAACTCAACGCAATGGAGACAATTTCTTCCTAATGAGGGAGGATTGATTTAGGTGGATATCGGTGGCCACCCACCTTCTCCAACTAGCTCAAAACAATTTTATGGCAATTTTGGTAATTTACTATTTTTAGCAGTTTTTCGAGTCTTGAACTTCCAGAGCCGTTTTGAGGCCCTAAACGACATTTTTTTGGGAAAATGGGGAGCAACATGGAAATTATTTCTATGTTTCTCACAAAAAATTTGTAGTCCTCAGATAGATATTTTCAACGAGGTATTGAGCACGTCAAACAGAGATTGTATGAAGAAGTTACGACCCCGGGAAGTTGATGTATTGACATACCCGAACGAGGCCCACACGACTTTTGGCGCTTCATCTCCTAGGGTTAGGTTTTTGAATGTCTAGGGTTTTTGACATTCCTGTTTATTGTAAAATGCCTTCAGAGCCTCATTGTAACCAACCTTTTTGCGAATGAGCACAACCATCACATCTCTTCTCAGAGATAAGCCGCCACCATTCTAGCAAGCTTGTTTTCCGCTACATTTTACAGTTTCAGCTTATTTTCTTATTTAATAGAAAACCAGTTTGATTGTATCTCTGTTATTCTGTATTATGCATCTATTAATAATCTGTAGTCATTAAGTTCTTCTCATAAAATCCGGATCATCTTTACACCTATGTCCCAGAAAATATTTGTCATCACAATTATAACAAAGGCCTTTGAGTTGGCGTTCAAACATTTTGGCCCTGGTCAATTTTTGGATCTTTAGTGGAGTAGAAGGAGGAGTGGGATTTACTGGTTTAGTGCGAGGAATAAAGGAGGGTTTTTGGTTTTGAGAAGAGACAACCTGTTGTGCTTCCTTAGCTCATTTAGTAGCCTCCACCCAACTCTGAGTCCGAGCCATGAGGACATGGGCACGAATCTCATCCTTGAGGCCACTGATAAAACATTCTCGGAAAAAAGCATCATACATGCCCTTTGTACGAAAAACCAATTGTTCAAAAGAAGCTATAAAGTCTTCCACTGTACCAGATTGTTTCAACTTTGTCAAACGACCTAAATGGTTGGTGTCAGTGTCAAAGCGTTCATAAAGCTCTACCACAAAGTGTGTCCAAGCAACATACCCTTGACGTGCATTTTTTCTCCATTGCCACCATTTCCAACGTTATTGATCTAGATGGAGAACACCATACCGGAGTTTGGCCAAGTCATCTGTAATGTCGTACAAAGATAAATAATGTTCCATTTGAGTTACCCAACCAGTGGGATCCGAGCCATCAAATTTGGTCACATCGACCCGCGAAAGGCGTAGGTCACGCTGAAAGTGATGGAACTGAAAATTATGGGACTGAAAATTATGGGAATGAGAGGAAGTTTCAGCTTCGATATGAAAAGGTGGGTTAGATAAAGGGGGATCTGCAGGGATATGCAGCTTGGTGTAGATCATCGAAGTGATAGATTCACGCTGGGTAGTCATGTCTTGTTTGAGGTCTTCTTTGAGTTCCGCAATTGAGGTGGCGATGGAGGAATGCATGTTTTTATTGATGGTGGAAATATTGGCATTGAGCTGTCTCACTTCTTGTTGGGTCTCTGTGAAATTAGATTGCAAGGTATTGAAGCGGGCTTCAAAGTCTTGGCTACGGGTATGGGCCATGATGATGAGGGAACCGAAAAGGGGCGGGTGGGGTAAAAAATTTTGCTGAAAAATGATAAGTATGAATGTGATAAGGGCAAAGAGATAAATCCAATGGAATAGGTCTCAAATAATGGTGCAAAAATTTCCATATTATACTCTGGTCTGAAGAATACTGCAATGATGAAATTTCCAAATTCTTAACCAGGAAGAAATGTGTAGTGATTTGGCAATTCGAACACAGTTGCGTGACAATAGATCTTGTCTGTATTATTTTTTGTTTCTTTGTCCCCAAGGTTTAGGTATTCAAGGGTTCTACAAACAAGGGTTTTCCCTATGCTATAACTCTCTGATATACGTGCGGGGTCCAACAGTAGTACTTTGCCCAATATCTCAAGGCACCAACTAAGGAGGCTAGACCATGCCCTTGGCTTTACTACCCGACTACCCAGGTACTAGAGAGTATCTTCCCGAGTGTTGTTCTCGGTGGCACTATGAAAGTTAGGTGGCTGATCGGTTTATCTAAAGAGGGCTTAAGGAAATCTAGGTCTATCCATATACATGTGTTGTCTGATGCGCTACCACTCGAAGGGGTACCAACAGGGGTTGCAAGGGTGGCCAACAGATGTGCGCTTAAGTACCAATTGCATTTCCTGCGTGTATGGATCCCCGACCATGGGTTTATGTGCATAACGACATATCTCTGTAGCTTAAAGACATCGGAATACGTTTCTACCCTGAAAAAAAATTTAACCCACAAGTTTCTGCCGAGGAAAGTGCTCTGATACCACTTGTAATATTCCAGATATAAAAAGTATGCAGAACATAAATAAAATGCTAGAAATAGAAGATGAACAACAATATAACCAGAACAACACCACAATGACACCAAAATAATATCAGAATAACACCAGAAAGAGCACTTCAATTACTGAGAGCAATGTTCACTTGCCTCTTCGAGGGGGAAACCTCCAACAGAGTAGAGCTCTATTACAATAATATTCAAGACAATAGTTCTCATACCTTCGACTCCTATTTATACTAAATATGTCTATTATAAGGACCATCTAGAGGAAGATCCTTCTAGAAGCAGAAGCTTCTATTAGGTCTTCTTACATTCGACTTATTCTTCCTTATTGCTAGGCCTTATTAATATTGACTTTTATTACATTGGAATATATTATTCTACGTACGTGAGGGGTTAGGTCCCTAACAAAGAGTATTACAGTGATCATCGATCATGAGAAGGATCGATGATCCTACAATGCGTTGAAGGTAGAAGACCATCACGATCATAGGGAGACTCAACAATCGTCCGATCAACCCAACAGTAAACAACAACAGTTAGATCACAATCATGTAGGGTAGAAGAAGGAATGAACGTCGATCGTTCATCACCCATCTAGGAGCATTGTAGACCATATGATTGCAAGGAAAGGGATTGACCGTTAACCAAAAAATCGTGACTATCAGATCTGGATGGAGAGAGGAGGATTGTCGGGTCAACAACTGATTAAGTCATGACCGTCGGATTGCATAGGAGACAGACCAAGGGATGGGATGTATTTCAAAGATCAGAGGGAGAATTAACAATCATGTTATTTCAAGTTCCGCAATTCGCTTGGACCATTGATCTCGACACACCAACAAATCAACGACTCACAATAAACCCCTCCGCCAGTGAGCAGTTTTCCATTGTGGAAATCAAGACGAAGATTAACGCACTATCTAGTTGATGTTCCACAATCCCTCATAGCCATCGGATTGGGGAGAATAAAAATCTATGCCTTCGATCAACATACAAGGAATAGAGTCATAGATATCCATGCCAATTAAACAGGACCGTCAATCTCCATGTCAGTATAAATTGCGCTCGTCGATCTTATGAGGATAGGTTAGCACCCAGGGAATAGGGCTGATATCACATCTCTTGGTCGCATGGATGAAAATAATTGAGTTATCTCTCTGTGTTTAAACTGGAGCTAATAGGGAGAGCGTGAAGAGTTAAGGGTTGGGAAAGATTACGCCCTCAGTCATAGAGGAAGGGTTTTATGGAAACGAGGGCCAACAGTTGTAGAAACGAATGAAAACATGACAGAATGATGAAGAGCATTCGATCCTATGAGTGATTGAATCGAATCAGTGAAAGAGTTCAGAATTCGATCCTGGACAACCCCTTTGCAGGTTTTCAATCACTCTAACGTGTAATTGACTTCAGAACTATGGTAAAGCATGGGAGGTGCATCACTTTTGGTATCAAAGCGAGAATGAAATTGAGCTTTTGATATTGGATGAGAGAAGCAAGGGTTTGATATATTATTATTACATAGTAATGAAATTGTGATGCAGGTTCGAGCCTTTGGAGGAGAAGAACACAAAAGTTCTTTGCAAGAGATGAAGATTGTTCCAACAAGAGATAGGAAACAAAGTTACAGGAGAGTGCAGTCAACAAAGGAAAAAGGTGAGTTGCAGGTCAAAGTGAAAAATTGAGGACCAATAATTCCAGCCAAAAGGAGGAAGTAGATCATGGGAAAGATCTCACAGGTAAAATTTGGTAAGTCAAATTGGTCTAAGCTGGTGTATTCTTGATGCAGGCCATAACAACATGGTATAGCAGGGAAGTTGCAGGAGGATAAAGACTGAAGAAGAGTAAGGCATGTGGAAAAGTCAACAAAGTAGATTGCTAAGAGAGAGAACATCATAAGTTCTCAAAGGAAAGGAAAGTGAGCAATTGAAGATGCAGTGATAGACAACTTAGGAAGCTGAAGAGCAGGAGTGCTCAAAGAGGGGTTCTATTGCAGAGAACTAAGAGAATGCCAACATGATGACTTGGCATTGGTAACAAGAGGAGACTTGTTACAGAGAGATGAAGGAGGCTTGTTTTAGCTCACAAGTGGGCAAGGAGAGTCCACAGAAGAAGGAGAGGAAGATGACTATTGATAGTCATGAAGGAAGCCATAGTAAGGATACCAAGGAAAATGGTATTCAAGGGATGAGTCAAAAGGAGTTTGAAATGAAACTTGTTGATATAAGAGAAAGTGTGAATGCATTGATGAATATGCTAGAGGAACAATAAAAGGACCAATGGTATGGATGTGAATTAAGGAAGAAGACAGTGAGATGGAACCTACTACAGGTAAAGTTGAGGAAAAGTTTGTATGTCAAAGTGAAGAGAGAACTCAGAGCAGCTGAGTTTAAGATGAAGGTTGTTTATTGTAAACCTGAGGAAGGATATGAAGGATAGGGGAGGCTTGTAGAAAGTCTCATGGACTCTTTGAGGAGTTCAAATCAACATGATGATGATGTGCTGAAAGAGGGTTTGGATGAGGATATGAGACCTCATGAATTTTATTTTTATGATAATCCATTGTTTGTGGTTTCAGGAGAAGCAATTGGACAACTAGATGAGACTGTCATGTAGTTTGGAGAATGTGGACATATGCTTTTTGAAAGCATGACAACAACACAAGACATGGATGATATTGAGGAAATGGATGAAGATGAGGAAGTTCAATGGTGTGAACCTAAACAGAGATTGATTCTCAATCATGATATTAGTAACCCTATTGATTTGATGGAGAACTGCAAGGAATTATAGGAAAGTGTGGTTACGGGTGGTCAAGCAAAAAAGGATGATATGATGGTAGCATTGTCTCAAGTAGACAGAGACAATAAAACTTTAGCAGAAAAATAAGAAGAAGAAGGAAAAGCCATGGTGAGGATGGAAACAACATAATTTTATAATGTTAAATATGATAATTGGTGTGTGAATGCAGGTTATGAAGATTGGAAATATTCCAAGGATAGGGTGAAGGAATAATTGCCTTGTCAAGGGTATATTCAAAATTCTGTTATGCATGAAGCGACATTTCATGAAAACAATGAGAATGATGCTGAAGGTATGAGAATTGCTGAAGACACGAGTGAGCCAGTGGATTGGCTTACATAAATTTCTGTTGAGGAAATGTTACATTGGGCTACATAAGGATAAAAGGAAGAACTGATGACTGATAAGGATGTTTATGATATGGTAAGTGAAGGTATGAAACAATTGGTTTTAATTCATTGCTTTATTCAAATTTAGGAGAATAATTTGCAGGAAAGATTCCATGGGTTAAATATGGAATTGGAAGAGGTGAAATATTGTGTAAACGTTGAGAGTAGTCAAGGATATACAAGTGAATATGCAATGCATCCAAAGGATAACAACAACAAAAAACCAAAGAAAGGATCCGTAGCCCAAGAAGATGTTAATGAAAGCAATCAAGAATTGCAGGGGATAACAAAAATTGATTCTGTGATTGAAGAACTGTGTAATTTGATGATGAAAGTTCAGATGGAGGAAGATGATAGCAGAAGGGAGGATCAATAAAAAATTGAAGCTGATTGAAGGAAGGAAAATGAACCAAAAGGCAGCTGATATGCAACAACAACAAAGGTGCAAAACATTTGAACAACTACAAACTAAGGTTTGCGACCCTAGAGGTTTTCATCAACATTTGAAGACACATGATCAAAAAGATCATGAATATTTTCAACCTTGGGAGTCTGATGCAGGAGGATCCTGCCTTCCAGATTTTGTACATTTGGCAGAGATCTAGGGGGCCTTTCATTTAGGTTCCATAAGCATGATTTAATGTATTTTCCTATGTTTTTGAGAATTTGGAGCGTAATGTGTGTGTGAGGATTGAATTGTAATTGTTCTCAAATATATGAGAACATGAGGGTTGAGAGGTCTTAGGAGATATTTGATATCATAGGAATTGTGAATCCTAGATTAGGTTTGGTTGAGGATTTTAGGGATCTCGAGGATGTTTAGGATACGGTTGAGTAGATTTTGGATCTGAACCATAAATGGTTGCATAATTCATTTGTACAGATATTGTAATCCTTAGAGCCGTTAGGGTATGGCCAATAGAATGATAATCAGGACAAGAGAGGGAAAATACCTATTGCAGGTAATCTAGGTCTGAGAAGCATTAAGGCCTCATGTAATCTATGAAATTGTACAGTATTGAGTTAATGGGAAATTGAACACTCTGTGTTGATTGTTACCCCATCCGAATGTGTAGATTGAGCTTTGAGAAGCCTATGATCGTTAATGAAGAGAAATTATCATTGAGAATGTTAAGACTCTTTTCAAGTATGAAGTGTATGTCTATGTGCTTATAGTTGAGGTCGAGAAATTGCAAGTACAGTGTTTGTGTTGCAAGGTTACGAACGATATCTCTGAAGAATTAGAATTTTGGAGAAATACTAGTACAATCCTACCTTCTATACGAAGTCGAGGAAGATTATTACAGTGATCATCGATCACGAGAAGGATCAATGATCCTACAATGCGCTGAAGGTAGAAGACCATCGCGATCACATGGAGACTCAACAACCATCTGATAAACCCAACAATAAAAAACAACCATTAGATCATAATTGTGCAAGGGAGGATAAGGAATGAATGTCGACCATTCATCACCCAACTAGGAGCGTTGTAGGTCATCCGATTGTGAGGAAAGGGATAGAATGTTAACCAACGAATCATGACCGTCAGATCTGGACGAAGAGAGGAGGATCTTCGGGTCAATGACTGATTAAGTCGTGACCGTCAGATCACGTAGGAGATAGATCAAGGGATAATATTTATTGCGGAGATATGAGGGTGAATTAACAACCGTTCTATTTCAATTTCCGCAATTCGCCTGGACCATTGATCTTGACAGTTCAATAGATCAATGGCTCACAAAACCCCCTCCAATAGCGAGCATTTTTTCATTACGGAAATCAAGATGAAGATTAATGCACGATCTTGTTGAGGTTTTGCAATCCCTCACAGTTGCCAGATCAGGGAGAAGACAAATATATGTCGTTGATCAACATACAAGGAATAGAGTCGTACATATCCACGCTAATTAAATAGGACCGTCGATCTCCATGCCAGTATAAATTTAAACCGTCGATGTTGTAAAGAGAGGTTAGTGCCCAAGGAATAGGGCCGAGTTCACAGCTCTCAGTTGTTTATTAATTGGGCTGGTTGTCATTGATGTCAACCCTTGAAGAAAGTTTGGTAGCGAATTCTGGTAGCACAAAGGTTTGGGTAATGGACCCAAGTTTGTTTGATGTATAATGGTATGAGTTTTGATATATTTTCAAGTAATACTATTCTATATGGATAGTACATGTCATGCCATTTCTGGTGTTATGTGGAATGTCACATAACTCCTCACGGTTTAAGAGTTATGGCCTTATGAAGTTGGAGGACCCCCATATGTTGGCTTGAAGCCCCAAAAGGTCAAAGAAGTCAAAGTGATTGCAAAGAAGAAATTATTTAAATAATAAAGTGAAGTGTCAAATTCAAAGAGTATTATTAAATAATAAAGTGAAGTGACAACGTCACAGAGGATTATTTAAATAATAAAGTGAAGTGACAAAGTCAAGGAGGATTATTTAAATAATAAAGTCAATGGAGAACTTTCTAATTATGGAAAGTAGTTATAAGAAGGTTAACCCTAAAATGAGGAAAATGGGTTAAGTATTCAAGTGGCTATTAGATATATGGACAAGTGGAAAATTGGGTAAAGTTGGACATAGGTGACTATGTGGACAACGTGGTCTAGAAGATGTTTCTAAGGAAGCTACATGAAAGTATAAATAAGAGGCAAGGCTCTCTCATTTCAATCACACTTGAGCATATTGAATATCTACAGGTGACTGAGGTAACAAAAGGATATCTAATCCTAATTTTAGAGGGAAGGTGAAGTAAAGAAGACCAAAATTCAAAGGAGGATAAATTCTTTTGATGATGCTTTCTAAGGTATGTTATTTACAGGTTATCTCACCATTTTTGCAATAATGTTTTTTCTAGAATGATTCAGACCGTGAAATTGAGAGGCCATTGAGGAAACATATTCAAGTAGTTGTGGTACAAATTTCAGTTTGGGGGTCATTTTATTTTTTGAGTTACACTCCGTGGAAAATAGGGTTTGTGGCTAGTCCTGAAACTAGTCTAAATTAGGTGTTTCGGGTAAAAATGTCATAACTTATTCATAACCGATCCAAATTCAGTAAGACCAAATGTGTTGATTAGATTACAGTCTGTAGTATTATGTGTACAATTTTCAGATCCATACAGAAAATATTTTGTGCGGGGCACGCTCTACAAGTTCGCTCTCTAGAATAAGCCAGAATTCAACAAGGTATGTGATCATATACACTAGGTCTATTACAGAGTTACAAATCATATTTGGATGATGAAATTGATGAGTTATTTTGGTTGAGGTTGAGGTACAGGTTAGTGCATGGTTGATGTACTTATTTATGGTACAGGTTGAGGTACAAGTTGATGCATGGTTGATGCATGGTTCAGGTTACTGGTACAGGTTGTTTGGTGCAGGTTGATTGGTACAAGTTTACAACAGTATATATCACAGTGATAGTGTGACAGTGGTTCCATCATTCTACTTATACGTCAGGGCGGTTGGATGGGGAAATGACAGGTGGTTGTAGCCACCTTCCAGTTTTATCTGGAGAACATAGGGGGTTGTAGCCTCCTTCTAGTTGTAGCCAGAGAATTGGGGAGTTGGATCTTCCCTCAGGTTGTATCCTGAGAAACTAGGGGGTTGGAGCCTCCTTCCAGCTACAGCTGGAAAACAAAGGAATTTGGTGCTTCCAATGAATGTAATTATTCAAGACATATAAGAAAAAACATTCTGTGGTTTTCTCCTGCTTTGGGTTTCCACGTAAAAACATTGGTGTACTATGTATGTGTATGATTGTTCATTTGTTCATTGTTTGTTCATTAGATTGTTTTATTATTGATTCATCCCCCCTCTCAGTAATCCAACAATTGGTATCAAAGTAGTTTCCTTCAGAAATCAGTTTAACCACTGAAAGGTAGATCATGGAGAGCAACAACATGTATAAAAATGGAATACCACAGTTTGATGGAAAAAAATATGCATTTTGGAGCATAAGGATGAAGACATATATACAACAACAGGGATTTGAAATTTGACAATCAATTGTAGATGGATTCACAACACCAACAGTTCCGCTGACAAATCACAAAGCAGTGAAACTCGGTCAGAATAATTCCAAAGCCACAAATGCACTTTTGAATGGTCTTGGAGAATCGATATTCACCAAAGTTGCACATTGTAAATCCGCTAAATATATTTGGGAAAAACTTCGAAATATTTATGAAGGAGATTCAAAAGCCAAAGCAGCAACGCTTCAAACTTATAGAGGTCAATTCGAACAACTAAAGATGAAGGAAGATGAGAATATTGCAACTTACTTTTTACGAGTTGATGAAACAATAAATGTAATCTTGGGATTGGGAGAAGAAATCAAAGAATTTGTAATTTTTCAAAAGGTGCTAAGATCTCTTCCTGTGATATTTGACCCTAAGATATCAACACTAGAAGAAAGAGCATATCTAAGCTCAATAAGCATGGACGAACTACATGGAATCTTCACAGCATATGAAATGAGAACTGAACAAGAAAATTCAGATATGAAAGAAGCAACCTTCAAAGCATCCAAAAGGTCAAAGCAAAAGGGAAATAAAAAATAAAAAGAACATAGCAGCAGCAGTGACGTCTCAGAAGATGATGAAGAAGCAGTCAACTTTTTCAGAAGATTGAACAAGGGAACCAACGACATGTATAGAGGTAAGATTCCTTTGATTTGTTTTAATTGTGATGGTATTGGTCATTTTTCTAACAAATTTCCTCATAAGAAAAAAATAAATGATGAAGGTTACACAAATATCAAACAAACATATAAACACAAAAGAACCACAAAGAAAGTTTTCAAGAAAAACTTATGCAACAAAGAAGACATCTCATCATCAGATGAGGATGAAGTCAGTGACAATGAGACATAAAGAGTTCTATTCATGGCAGTAGAAGACTTTGATAAATAAGACTCCGAAGAAGAATATGAAGAGGCCGAATAAGAATATGAAGAGGCCAAAGAAGAATATGAAGAGGCATAAGTTGACTACCGAGAAGAATTGTTGTGTGCCATAGAATTTATCAGAAGAGAAAAGAAGAAAAACAAGAAACTACAAGCAGAACTAGACAAGAAATAAGACACTTAGGAACTAGAACAAATGATCACAAATTTGAAGGTTCAAATTGAAGAAGATAAAATAATTGAAGAAGAACTCAAAGAACAACTAGAAGGAAGAGATAGGATCATTAGAAATTTGGAAGCATAAATTGTCACAGTAAGAAAGGATCTTCAAAAGAAAAATATGCAGAACAACTCAAAAGTTTTGAATGACATTATCAGCAGTCAAAACCCTCATCATGACAAGTCTGGACTTGGATACAATGAAATAGAAAAAAGGATCAAGCTCCAAAACAATAGAACAAGAAAAATATCCAAAAAGCTATGCAAAAACAATCAAAGGGGATAGGAAGGTCTACAAAGAAAATTACAGGGACACTCCTCCACCGAGAAGATTTAAATTTCAGAATCAATGACTGACAAAAATAGATAGGCCTCAGGAAGAAGAAGGATTCATAAGAGTACCTCCTTTCAAAATATATTCAAATCCCAGGTATCAAACTATCTTTTTTGGTTTATGTTATGCATGTAATAATTTTGGAAATAAAGTTGTGAATTGTAGAGCTAACAACAAGAACATAAACAACTTTGAAAGTCATACACAAAAGGGTTATCCAAGAAGGCCTAGTGAAACACAGAGAAGAAGTTACAAAAGGTTTGAATCTTTGAGAACTGAAGTGGAATGATACAAATGTAACAACTTTGGACACATGGCCAAAGATTTTAGAATGACAGTCCCTCCTAGAGAACTACAATAGAACAACAATAGTAATAGACATGAACCTCAGAAAAGGACATGGATAAGAAAGCAGAATCAGTATAGCAATGAAGAATGCACACCCGCTCTACAAGCTAATAAGAAGAAACTTGGTTGGTATGTTGATAGTTGATGATCAAAACACATGATAGGCGATAGAGACAGGTTTATTACATTAAGAATGGAAAGACATGGACAAGTATCCTTGAGAAATGATGATTCAGCTAAAATCATTGGAAAAGGCACAGTCAGAATTGGGAACAAGAATACCAATGCAAAAAATGTTCTACTAGTAGAAGATATGAAACATATTCTTCTAAGTGTGAGTCAAATGTGTGACCAAGGTCATAAAGTTACTTTCAATTCACAAAAGTGTGAGATAAAAAAATAAGGTTCAGGAAAATTGATTGCAACAACTGTGAAAACTTCAAGCAACATATATGTATTAAGTGAAATTGGAAATGAAAAGTGTTGCCTAGGAAAGGAAGATGAAAGTTGGCTATGGCACAGAAGAATGGATCACATACATTTTGATAACCTTGTCAAAGTCAGCAAAAGGGAAGAAGTTAGAGAAATTCCTTAGATCACGAAACCAACTGACACTTTATGCAAGCATTGTCAACAAGGAAAGCAAACAAAGACCATGTTTAAATCAAAAGAATATCCAACGACAAGACCACTAGAAATTGTGCATACTGATCTAGTTGGACCAACTACAACAAAGGGTTTAAAAGGTGAGAAATACTTTATGTTATTAGTTGATGATTATACAAGAATGACTGCAGTTTGCTTTCTCAGGAATAAGTCAGAAGCTTTTGAAAACTTCAAGGTCTACAAGGAAATGGTTGAAAATGAAATGGGTTCAAAAATCAAATGCTTGAGATCTGATAATGGAGGATAGTTCACTTCAAAGGAATTTATGGACTACTACAACGGGCATGGAATAAAAAGGAAATTCTTTGTTGCTAGGACACCTCAACATAATGAAGTTGTTGAAAGAAAGAACAAGACAGTACAGGAAATGGCTTGAACAATGCTAATGGATTCCAAATTGATAGATATCTTTTGGACATAGGTAGTGCATACGACATTTCACGTTCAAAACAAAGTAATGCTCAGAAACAATACTGACAAAGCTCCCTACAATATATGGAAAGGAAGACCAACAAATGTGAAGCACTTCAGAGTTTTTGGAAGCAAATGCTACATCAAAAGAGAAGATGGCAGAATGAGAAAGTTTGACTCTCATGTGGAAAAATGAGTACTTGTTGGTTACTCAAGTACAAGGAATGCATACAAGTGTTACAACCTGAGATTGAACAAAGTTGTCGAAAGAATCAACGTAACAATTTATGAAACATGTAGACAAGAATTAAAGGAAGAAGAAAATGAATCAATGGAACAACTTTACGAAGAAGAAGCAGAAGATGAAAAAGAAGTAGAAGAGGATCTGACAGAAGTAAAAGAGCAAGTTCAGTAAGCTCCTCCAAAGACACCTAGTAGACGAGTACAGAAGAGTCATCCTTTAGATAATATTATCGGAAACAAATATGCAGGAGTTGAGACTAGAATAAGAATCTGTTCACTAGAACAAACACACCTAGAACTCTCATCTACGATTGAACCAACCTGTTTTGAAGAGGCCAACAAGGATGAATTTTGAAATAAGGACATGGATGAAGAAATGGATCAAATAGATAAAAATGACACTTGGGAATTGGTTCCAATACCAAAGGATAAGAATGTGATCGACACAAAGTGGGTATACATGAATAAATTGAATGAAGATGGACATGTTACAAGGAACAAAGCTAGATTGATATGTAAAGGATATGCACAGGTTGAAGGAATCAACTTTGAAGATACATTTTCCCCAGTTTCTAGAATGGAAGCAATCCGATTGATTTTAGCTTATGCATGCTCTAAAAATATTAAAGTGTATCAGATTGACGTAAAATCATCTTTTCTGAATGGGGAACTTGAAGAAGAATTCTACATTGAACAACCAAAAGAATTTCAATTTTCAGAGAACGCAGATTATGTGTGTAAGTTAAAGAAGGCCTTGTATGGTCTAAAACATGCTTCTAGAGCATGGTACTCTAGACTGGATAAATATCTACAGGAGGCAGGGTTCAGAAAAGGAAGTGATGACAACAACCTCTACATCAAGGTAACTCAAGATAGTGTTTTATTAATTGAAGTTTATGTTGATGATATTATTTTTGGAAGTATCGATGACATGTTAAGCCAAAATTTTGCAAAGGACATGCATGATGAATTTGAAATGTCACTACTTGGAGAACTATCTTTCTTTCTGGGTCTTCAGATACATCAAAGCAACCAAGGAATTTTTATTTCTCAAACTAAGTATATTAGAGAAATGCTAAAGAGGTTCAAAATGGAAGATTGAAAACTAATTATCACTCCCATGCAAACCAGTTGCAAGTTGAGAAAATATGATGATTCAAAATCTACAGATCATAGGCAATACAAGTCAATGATTGGTATCGTACTATATGTGACAACATCGAGACCATATTTAATGCAGATAGTTGGAAAGGTGGCACAATTGCAAGAAACACCAAAGGAATCACATGGATTAGCAGTGAAAAGGATTTTCAGATATCTCAAAGGAACAAAAAAGTTTGGATTATGGTATCCAAAAGGAAAGGATCTATCACTTATTTTCTACACAGATGCAGATTGGGCAAGTTGCATTGATGACCGATGAAGCACCAGTGGACCAACGTTTTACTTGGGTGAGTGTTTAGTATCATAGCTAAGTAATAAACAATCATCAATATCTTTATCTACAACCGAGGTAGAGTATATTGCAGCAACATCATGTTGCACACAGGTTCTATGGATGAAAAAAACTCTAACAGATATACATGTTGAGTATGATGAGCCCATTTCAATCTATTGTGATGATACAAGTGCCATCAATATCTCAAAGAACCCGGTGATGCACTCCAAGACGAAGCACATTCCAATCAAGTATCACTTTCTACGGGAACGGGTTGCATAAAAGAACAATAGAGTTGAATATGTGGGCACAAAAGAACAAGTGGCATACATATTTACAAAACCGCTTCCACGGGAAGCCTTTGAGTATCTTCACCAGAGACTCAAAGTTATTTCTACACCAAAATGAATGATTTCAAATGCTTATCTTATACGTCTTATATGTACACGAGGAAGTACCATAAAGAGGACAATTCAGGTTGGGAGATCCGACGAGTCAGTTAGGGGGAGCAGACCCGAATGGAAAGATACCTTTTCCATTGATGAAAAAGGGGGAGATATTTATTAGATCCAGAGGACATAGGCATGGTTCTAGGGGGAGCGTTGGTCACAGAGATGCAGGCATGGTTCCAGACAGAGCATGAGTAATATGATTTTAGTATTGCATCAGAGTGTTGCCATCAATGCCAAAGGGGGAGATTGTTGATTAATTGGGTTGGTTTTCATTGATGTCAACCCTTGAAGAAAGGCCAGTAGAGAATTTCGATAGCACAAAGGTTTGGGTAATGGACCCAAATTTGTTTTATGTATAATGGTATAAGTTTTGATATATTTGCAGGTAAGACTATTCTAGATGGATAGTGCATGTCATGCCATTTCTGGTGGTATGTGGAACGCCACATAACTCCTCACGGTTTGAGAGTTATGGCCTTACAAAGTTGGAGGACCCTCATATGTTGGCTTGA
The DNA here is from genome assembly GCA_009831015.1 of Picea engelmannii. Lineage (NCBI taxonomy): Eukaryota > Viridiplantae > Streptophyta > Pinopsida > Pinales > Pinaceae > Picea > Picea engelmannii. Next base: position 359,571 of record ML787016.1, read on the forward strand.
AGCCCCAAAAGGTCAAATAATTCAAAGTGATTGCAAAGAAGAAAATATTTAAATAATAAAGTGAAGTGACAAAGTCAAAGAGGATTATTTAAATAATTCAAGGAGGATTATTTAAATAATAAAGTAAATGGAGAACATTCTAATTATGGAAAGTGGTTATAAAAAGGTTAACCCTAAAATGAGGAAAATGGGTTAAGTAGTCAAGTGGCTATTGGATATATGGACAAGTGGAAAATTGGGCAAAGTTGGACATAGGTGACTATGTGGACAAAGTGTTCTAGAAGATGCTTCCAAGGAAGCTACATGAAAGTACAAATAAGAGACAAGGCTTTCTCATTTCAATCACACTTGAGCATATTGAATATCTACAGGTGACTGAGGTAACCAAAGGATATTTAAGCCAAATTTCAAAGGGAAGGTGAAGTAAATAAGGACGGAATTCAAAGGAGGATAAATTCTTTTGATGATGCTTTCTAAGGTATGTTATTTATAGGTCATCTCACCGTTTTCACAATAATGTTTTTTCTAGAATGATTCAGACCGTAAAATTGGGAGGCCATTGAGGAAACATATCCAAGTAGCTGTGGTACAAATTTCATCTTGTGGGTCGTTGTATTTTTGGAGTTACACTCCGTGTAAAATAGGGTTTGTGGCTAGTACTGAAACTAGTTTAAATCAGGTGTTTCGGGTAAAAACGTCATAACTTCTTCATAATGGATTCAAATTCAGTAAGACAAAATGTGTTGGTTAGAGTACATTCTTTAGTATTCCATGTACAATTTTCGGATCTATACAACAAATATTCCATGCGGGGCACTCTCTACAAGTTCGCTCTCTAGAATAAGCCAAAATTCAACAAGGTATGTGATCGTATACGCCAGGTCTTTATAGAGTTACAAATCAGATTTGGATGATGAAATTGATGAGGGATTTTGGTTGAGGTTGAGGTATAGGTTGGTGCATGGTTGATGCACTTGTTTATGGTACAGGTTGAGGTACATGTTGATGCATGGTTCACGTTATTGGTACTGGTTGATTGGTGCAAGTTGATTGGTACAGGTTTATAGTAGTATATCTCATAGTGATAGTGTGGTAGTGGTTCCATCATTCTACTTATAAGTCATGGCAGTTGGACTGGGCAAGGGAAGGTGGTTGTAGCCACCTTCCGGTTATAGCCGGAGAGCATAGGGGGTTGTAGCCAAAGAATTGGGGAGTTGGAGCTTCCCTTAGATTGTAGCCTGAGAAACTAGGGGGTTGGAGCCTCCTTCCAATTGAAGCTGGAAAACAATGAAAGTTTGTTCTTCCAATGAATGTAATTCTTCAGGACATATAAGAAAAAACATTATGTGGTTTTCTCCCGCTTTGGGTTTCCACGTAAAAACATTGGTGTACTGTGTATGTGTATGATTGTTCATTGTTTATTTACTCTGCAAATATTGGATGATAATGTTACATTGATATAACACTTTCATTATATGGTTAAAAATGATTAGATTTATCTATTACTGATTCGCCCCCCCCTCTCAGTAATCCAACATCAGTTGCATGGACTAGAATAATTGAGTTATCACTATGTGTTTGAATTGGAGCTAACAGAGAGAGCATGAATAGTTAAGGGATGGGAAAAATTAGCACCTTGATATTATTATCCAGGTGGATATTGGTGGCCACCAACCTTTTCCAACTGACTCAAAATAGTTTTCTAACAATTTTGGCAATTTACTATTTTTAGCAGTTTCAACTTCCGGGGCCATTTTGAGGGCCTAAATGAAGGGTTTTCAGGATCGAGCTTCTCAATGATGGCCTAAAGAATTATTGAGGCCCCAAAATGAATCTCATCGACGATACCTTTCCAATGGGCTATCATACACCTAAAATGAAGATCGTATGCAAAAGTTACGACCCTAGGAAGTTAATGTAGTAACTTCATCTCCTAGGGCTAGGTTTTTGGATGTCTAGGGTTTTTGGCATTCCTGTTTATTGTAAAAAGGCCTTAAGAGCCTCATTGTAATCATCTTATTGCGAATGCGAGTAGCCATCACATCTCTTCTCAGAGATAAGTTGCCACCATTCTAACGAGTCTTTCACTCTGTATTTTTACAATCTCTATACATTTCTTTCATTAATAGAAATCGTGTATTACTGTATATCTGTGTTTATGGTTTAATCTCTGATACATTTCTATTATATTATTGAATATCCGTGATATCTTTGTGCATTTCTTTATTATATCTTGGCTCTCATTCCGTGCCTAAAATAATCTGGATTGGTGGTATCAAAGCAGGATGCTCTTGATCATTTTTTCAATGCATGTCCCTGACGAGGTCCAAGTATAGAAATTTGGGTCTCGAGCTTATCTCTCTTGAATACAATCTCTCTCGCACACCCAAGAAACCCTCAATGGTGGAAGAAAAAAAAACGACAGAGCAGACGATCCTATCAATCTGTTGCTTGAGCAAGCTCTCACGAGAAAGTGGGACGAAATGATGGAGAATTTTTCCCACATCCTTCAACACCTGCCGATAGCAGCAGATGCATCTTCATCAAGAGACCACTTTGGAGGCACCTCGCCTTTCAAGGTACAAGTTAATTTTGATATTCCTTTATTTGACGGACAAATAGATGCAGAAGCCCTAGAAAAATGGTTAACTCTGCTAGAAGGTTGTTTCTCTATTCACAAATTTTTCGACAAAGAAAATATCACCTTCACACTCCTTAAAGCTCTCCCTCATGTCAAACATTGGTGGGAAACTTACGAGGAGCAAAGTTCCATAGAGGAGTATGGAATATATGGGGCCGAGCCCACTTGGGATTTTTTTGTGGATGCGATAAAGGAATGGTATTACCCTATTGGCAACTATGAGGACCAGTACATGAGATGGACCACATTGTGGCAAGAGAGGGGCCAAGCAGTTTCGAATTTCACCAATACCTTCCATACCTTGCGCACCAAGCTGGGTATCAAAGACTCTGAACGAAATTTGGTTCTGAAATACCATGGGGCTCTACACAGATACATCCAAACTAAAATGGATTTTTTGGACATCTCATCACTCGGTGCTGCTTATCGATATGATGTTAAAATTGAGAAGAAATTTAAGCACCAGAACAAACAGGATTTTGGGTCTGCAAATACGCAACATCCAAAGTATGATAAATACGACCCTAACAAACAGCTTCCTGAAAACCAATCTAAGCCACATGAAAAGAAGGGTCATGGGAAGACGAAGAAGGATACTAGAAAATGGTGCGATTTCCACAAAAGCCCCTGGCACAACACCGATGAATGTCGCTCAAAACAATCATTGGTGGCCAAGATCAAAGACAAGGAGTTGAACCTTGATTCATAATTTGATTCTGAAAATACTGGTAAAGCACAGATCATTGATGCAAACTCCACTACTATTGTCGCGACCACAACAATTGAACTAGAAGAACTAACAGATCCCGAAGAGGGGAAGCACCTTTTTATATTCACAAATGTGGGTGAAAGGGACCCCGCTACATTTTATTGTTGATAGCAGAAGCCATACGAACCTCATCTCAGCAAAGGTCGTCAAATAGTTGGGATTTTTGACAACACCACACCCACAACCATTCAACATCGGGTGGCTTCGCCAAGGACGAGATCTCCATGTCAGCCAACAATGTTGATTGTCATATGACATCCAACCCTTCAAGGATGAGGTATTATGTGATGTTTCCCCACTGAATGTCTATGATGTTCTCTTGGGCCAGCCATACATGTGGAAGCACCATGATGTTTATGAGTCTCGACCCCGTAGTGTCATTGTTACTTTGGGGGGTCATCTCTACAGAATACCAGAGGTAGCTCCGACTACTGTTCCACCTAAAAAGTTCCGCAAGATAGTATATCATACTGCAAAATTTAGCTTCTTCACAATCTGTTCAAAAGAAAAACAGAAGGACACTGCAACCACTACAGACTTGCCCCAAGCACCTTCTATCCAACAGAAGCAGGTCGACAAGTCTGCAACAAAGCACAAAGATTCATTCTGCACACTGTCCTCTCATGTATCTCAACTTGTTGAAAAACCTCAACCTCAATAGGTTCATGACAAACTTCCACAAATTGAGCAGCGCGACGTTTCCAGCAAGGCAAGCAGCTCACCAAGATGAAGATTCAACAAACTCTTTTCCCTCTCACCCGTGAACTCAACGCAATGGAGACCATTGCTTCCTAATGAGGGAGGATTGATCTAGGTGGATATCGATGGCCACCCACCTTTTCCAACTAGCTCAAAACAATTTTCTGGCAATTTTGGCAATTTACTATTTTTAGCAGTTTTAACTTCCAGGGCCATTTTGAGGGCCTAAATCAAGGTTTTTCAGGATTGATCTTCTTATTAATTTCCTATGGCATGAATAAGGCCCCAAAATTAATCTCCTCAATGATACCTTTCCAATAGGCTATCATACGCCTAAAACGAAGATCGTATGCAAAAGTTACGACCCCAGGAAGTTAATGTAATAACTTACCCAAATGGGGCCCACATGACTTTTGGTGCTTCATCTCCTAGGGTTAGGTTTTTGGATATATAGGGTTTTTGGCATTCTCTTTTATTGTAAAAAGGCCTTCAGAGCCTCATTGTAATCATCTTCTTGCGAATGCGAGTAGCCGTCACATCTCTTCTCAGAGATAAGCTGCCACCATTCTAGTGAGTCATTCACTCTGTATTTTTACAGTCTTTGTACATTTCTTTCATTAATAGAAATCGTGTATTACTGTATATCTATGTTTATGGTTTCATCTCTGATACATTTCTGTTATATTATTGAATATCTGCGATATCTCTGTGCATTTCTTTATTATATCTCCGCTCTCATTTCGTGCCGAAAATAATCCGGATCATATTAAGCCCTCGGTTACAGAGGAAGGGTTTTATGGAAACCATGGCCAACAACTATAGAAGTGAATGAAAATGTGACAGAATGATCAAGAACATTCGATCCTGTGAGTGATCGAATAGAATCAGTCAAAGAGTCCAGAATTCGATCCTGGACAACCCCTTTGTGGGTTTTCAAGCACTCTAATGAGTAATTGAGTGAAGAACTGTGGTAAAGCATGGGAGGTGCATCAACAATGCTATGGATGGTTCATAAAAAGGGAAATACCAACATAATTCAAATCGTCCAAATCAAACATATCAAGAATTTAAATAATACCTTCTACTAAACAAACACAGTACAAATCTAATTCTATTTCAGCAAAGAACAAACACATTGACCAAAACTTGGAAGGGAGTCTAGAGAATTGATGATGACAATACCACCACGGTTATGGTGATAGGTAATATTAAATGATATTCTAGGAAACAAATAGGGAATATGACTCTACTTGTCCTTTGACACATGTCGAGTCCTATCTACCACTTATCTTTCATCACATTAACTCAAGTTGGTATGCTACAATAACATTGTTCTTGAGTAAAAAAAAGGCCTTCACAACAAAAACAAAATTTTTCAAACACGATTAAGTTAAGAATTTATTCATTTTCCATTCAAATTTAATATGATATATTGAGACATTTATTTTCTCTCTATCCAAAAATTTACATAATCATGTAATGTGAAAGGGATGGTTATGCAGACATTCCACTTCTTCAAAAACGAGTAAAATTAAAAATGAGTTTGTTTTTGGATGACAATTTTTTAAATGCCACTTATGGGAAGTGTGTTGTTTGTTTAAAATGCTATAAACTAAAGAGCAATAAAGAGTTAATCTTCATAATTTAAGTTGTTTGTTTATAAATATTAAGTTGTAGAGTATTTAAGTTGTTTGTTTATAAATATTGAGTTGTAAAGTATTTATTATATGTTGGTGTACTATGCACATTATTAATTTTTTTATGTACAAAGAACTAATTGTATTGTAAGAAACAAATAGAAAAAGGGTTGCATAGAATTGCAAGAGTTAGTTGAGAAATATATCCTTAACAATGAAGCTTAATATAATGAAATGAAAAGGCAATGACTAGTTTTTGTTAAAAGACAATAATTAAATAATAGATAAAATAAAGAAGAATATCATTATTGATTATGCAAGAGGAGAATAATAAGAATAAAGAAAAAACAAGTGAAAAATTCTAGTATTGTTGAGGGAAAAACATTTAACATTAGAGTTTGTTAAATATAATATCATATCAAATTAGATTAGGAAAAAGATTAGTTGGGTCAAGTGTGGAAAGTCAAAAAGGAAAATGTTAAAATTGATGATGTGAAATACAAACTAATTAATATAAAAAAAAAATGCAGTATCAAATGTTCAATGGGCAGGTTAGCATACACATAAAGCAAATAAGTGAAATGATAGAATATAACTAAATCTTTGGTTTGAATCTCTCTATTGTGCAAAAGAAAATATGTGTGCATATAAAGGAGAGCAATGAAATTGTGCAAGCTTTGCACATAAGTGTTTGGACTAAAAACATTTAGGATAAAAGTTTGTAAAAGTATGCAAGATGGTAAATTGTTCAATGTAAAGTAAAGCTTACTAAATTTTTAATGTCAAGTAAAACTTAGTAATTAAATAGTAAATGTTCAGTGTGGATCAAAACTTAGTAACTAAGTAAGTGAAATGTTGAATGAGGGGTTAGCATATGCAGGAAGCAATATAAATAAGTGAAATGTTTAGTGGTGAAGTTAGCATATACCAGAAGAAATGTAAAGTGTTTGGAAGTTAGGATAGGGAGCGACAATTACAAAAGTTGGAACAAGTTTGAAATATAGGTTATCGAGTTTAATCCGGGAAATAGTAAATTGACTTGATTTTTTGTATTTGCAACTGATTTTTACTTTAGTTATTGAGTATGTATTTGAAGAATAATATAAATATTATGGCATATTTATTGCAATATTCTATAGATGTCCAAGGGGAACAAGAGGTTCAGAAAGAAATAATAGAATAAGTAAATATTTGGTTTGACTCTTTCTATTTTGCAGAAGTAAATGTGTGTTGATATAAAGGAGAGAGATGAAATTGTGGAAGCTCCACACATAAAATTCAGTGAAAAGTGTGTGGAAGATAGCATGTGCTAGAAGCAAAGGACCTAAAATTCTATGTATAAAATATTGGATTTAGCATTAAACTATGTAAATAATAATAATAATAATAATAATAATAATAATAATAATAATAATAATAATAAACATGCAACATAAAACTTAGTAAAAAGCAGTATGTGGAGGCCACAATGTGTTGGAAGCAATGTAAACATGTCAATTTATTTAACACATTAAAATATTTAATAATTTCATTAAAAATATATATTCAATGATCTTGTATAGTAAAATTTGTCATTTAACACACAAGCTAACAACCTTTATAAACAATATTGAAATTTAATGTTTAATGTGAAAGAATCAGAAAGTCAAAACAATTTGAATTAAAAGTGATTATAATGTACATAATAAAGAGAGGTGTCTGTATAGCCATCACGGGGTATTCACTTCATGAACTTGTGACATAGCGCATACGTTCATGGGATATTAAATAATACAGCTAATTTCACTAGATAATGATAAATAGCTCCCAAAACCCTTTTTTTGAACCCCCTCCAAATACATATTTCCAATGAAAGAAACCCCTATTTTTACTAGACACCCCTTTTTACACCCCCCAATACCCTATAAACCTTTTCAGACTCCACATCCCCCCCAAATACCAACAATATATTGACTTTATTTTTCACAATTTAAAAACCCCATTTATGAATGAACGTGATAAGGTATTGGTCAACAAGGTGAAGCCCCCATGATAGCCATCTTTCTCTCAATCAACAATTGCGCTTCTTACATTAAGAAGAGAGTGATATTACTCTACGTGATGATATTAATATTTCTCGAAGTTGTGTGTGAATGAGATTGCTCTTCCTGGTAGGAGCTGGTAACATTTTCTATTGTAGTCAATGTTCTCCACATAGTATATCATATTTAGTACTTGATTATGTACAAAAAAAAAAAAACATGCAGAATAAAAATTAGTAAAAAGTAGTATGCAGAGCCCATGATGTACCAAAAGGAATGTAAACTATACAGATGCCAGTATTCCCTCAAAGAAATGTAAAGTGTGTAGAGTTTTACATGTGTGAGAAGCAAAGGACGTAAAGTTCACCACACAAAATATCAGATTTAGCATCCGAATATGTAAAAAAAAACAAACAGAAAAACACAACATAAAACTTAGTAGAAAGTAATATGAGGAGGCCAATATGTGCTAGAAGCACTTAAAGTTTGTTGATGTCATCATTTGCTCAAATCTATGTAAAGTGTGTGGAGGATAAGATGTGTGGGTGTGCGATAAGGAAAGCGCTTATAGTTCTTGTGCAAGACATGGTATTTAACATAGAACTATGTAAAATAATCTACCATAAAACTTTGTAAAGGGTTTGCGGAGATGAATATGTGGAGAGGAAATGCAGAGTGCACTGAGCCCAGCGTGTGCCAGAAGCAATGTGAAGTGCACAGAAGCTAGGATATGCGCGAAACACTGCAAACTATGCACAACTTAGGATATGCAGAAAGCATATTCGATCGAATTCCCTGTACAATATATGTTGCTTATGCAGACACTTGAAATTTTCAATAGAAGATCAAGAAATTGTTACTGGTACCACTGTTTTTTTTTCAAAGTTCAAAAAAGACAACGTGCGTATGACGAAAGACATGAAACATAATCCAAAAGAAAAAATATTTTCAAACTTCAATTTTAATAGGAAAAATTATTTTTCAACCAAAGCCCAGAAAAGACAATGTAGAGAGAACTAAACAAATCGAATACAGTGCAAAAGAGGAATAATTTTCGATGTTCCAACTTGATAGGAAAAATGGTTTTGTAAATAAAAGGAATGGAAAACAACATTGTGTAGGAAAGTGTTGGTCCAATGGATGATGTTCAATGGAGAAGAGAAAATGCTTTTGCAATTTATATGCGATTTAAATGGAGCAGTATAAATTGTCACGATAGAAAAATGAAACGAAAAGTGACAATGTAGTTGGTTTGTTAAGTAAACATTCAAAAAGAAAGAAATATGTGAGAAATGGCAAGGCTGTATTCTACTTAGTATTCCCAATATGCTATTAAACTTACAAATGATATCATAAAAGAAAAAATAGAATTTTGCAGAATGAAAGTAAATATCCACATATGCAAAGAACTTAACATGATATTTCATGATATTTCATTAAAAAATGAAACATGGTGAACACGTAATTGACTATTCAATTTAAAACTCAAAGGGTTGAAAACCAATGGCCATCTATTCCAAAATTGTTCTTTGGAAAGCACAAAAACATATGTAGTTGTGTTTTACATAATGCTTATGAAAAAGTCTAAAAGTCAAAATAGCATTTCCCAGGATGGAAGTAGAGTAGCACATATGCATAGAACTTAACATGATGTTTCGTTGAAAAATCATAAAGAGTGAAAGCAGACTTGAAAAATCAATTTTAAACTCGAAGCCTGGAAAATCACTAGCCATCTAGATACTAAAGAGTTCTTCGACAAGTTCAAAAAATATACAATTGTATTTTAAATAATTTATCTAAGAAGTAAATGTGTTTTTCCAAATGGACTGAAATTGGAGCTCCCTTGGACAAGTAAATAGAAGAAAGACCTAGAAGAAAGAGAGAAAGATGGTTAGAAAGTAGTGTTAAGTTTGTAGAGGAAATAAAACAAACAATTGTGACCAATTACCAAGTTAGCAAAAGAAAAGGATAACAAAAGAAAATGAAAATAATAGAATACCTACCAAGAAGCAAACATTATGTTAATCTGGTTTATCCTTTTTTGTTGTGTATTTTCCTTCATAACATTTTTTTCTTTGGAATTTTTGTTGAAGAAACTGTCTGTGGTGGTTATTATGGGTTAATAATCCGTTTCAAGGCATTCTTGACCCAATTATCAATATGTTTCTTTATTGGTGGGATGATTATTTCTTTCTTAACTTGAAGCGTGAAAATGTGCTCCACATTTCTTTGCATTCCACTTGTAGTTGTTTGAAATAACCAATAATAATACTTCAGAAAATTATTGGTTAATAATAATAACCCATTTTTAAGTTCTTCTTCAGAAAATTCCACAAGGTTATCGAAGTGATTAGCTAATGAAGTATTTATTGCAACCAAGTGAATATCAAGCTCCTCTTTAGTGATCATCACTGAATTTATGAGAAGCCGCGAACACTGCATTTCCTTAATGATATCAAATTCTTTTAAAATAACATTGCCTCTTCTTTCATTGATTTTGCGCAAGAAACAATTGTATCTTGCAACATTTTTACTCATTGTTCCCAACCTACCTTTATTTTCTTTATTATATTTATATTGGGAAGTCCCTGTTTATTTCTTCAATGGTCATTGATACTAGTCTCCTGTGCAACGAAAGTGTTTAGCTCATTTTTGCAGTAGGCTTCATCATGTTTCAAGTGTCTTTGCAAATCTCCAGTAAAACTTGAAATCCTTTGTGAAAGATCCTTTAGACTGGTGCTAACTTCCCACATCTGTCTGATTATATCAAATCTTCTATTAATTTTATCAACAACATAGAGTCTGACTCCATTCAACAATTGAAGGGATTTCCTTATTGGCCTTGAGGTTACTGGAGTACTTGGAGGAGTCCGTTCTACTGAAAGTATGGCTAGTGGTTGTAAAAATGGTGGTCTGGGACTAAGTTCCTCCTCAAGTTCACTTATTCTTCTTTTCAATTAATGGTTTGAAACTCTTGTTCTGAAATTGAATCTACAAGAGAATCTCATGTGGAACGATGTAGTTGCATGAGCTTAGACAGTGAAACTCTTGATACATCGATGACTAACCTTAATTTTGGAACCACCTTTTTTTGTTTGACACTAACCCTGTCTATATACAACTTATTTCTGTGCCTCTTATATTTGTTGGATTACTGAGAGGGGGGGTGAATCAGTAATAGAGAAATTTAATCCTTTTTCACCATAAAATGCAAGTGTTATATCAATGTAGCATTATCATCCAATAGTTTCAAAGTAAATAAACAATGAACAAATGAACAATCATACACATACACATTACACCAATATTTTACGTGGAAACCCAAAGCGGGAGAAAACCGCGGAACGATTTTTCTTATATGTCTTTAAGAATTAGATTCATTGGAAGCACCAACTTCTTTTGTTTTCCAGCTGCAACTGGAAGGAGGCTCCAACCCCCTAGTTTCTCAGGCTACAACCTGAGGGAAGCTCCAACTCCCCAGTTCTCTGGCTACAACCAGAAGGAGGCTACAACCCCCTATGTTCTCCGACTACAACCAAAAGATGGCTACAACCACCTGTCCTTTCTGTGTCCAACCGCCCTGACATAGAAATAGAATGATGGAACCACTGTCACACTATAACTATGAGACATACCACTATAAACCTATACCAATCAACTTGTAATCAACTTGTACCATAAACAAGTGCAACAACCATGCACCAACCTGTACCAAACAACTTGTAATCAGCCTGTACCATAAACAAGTGCATAAACAATGCACCAACATGTACCTCAACCTATACCATCAACGAGTGCATCAACCATGCACTAAATATGTACCAATCATGCATCAAATACACATAAACTATAACTCATGAAGATGTACCAACATCATCAACTATATACCACATGTATGTGCCAACTCATCAACTACTTGTCTCAACCATGTACCCAACATGTACCTCAACCAAAAGTCCTCATCAATTTCATCATCCAAATCTGATTTGTAACTCTGTAACAGACCTGGTGTATATGATCACATACATGCAAACCTTCCTTAACTTTAACAACAAGAGACTAACATTTTCATCAAACTTTACTTTAGTCTTACATGACTAATTTTGGATTAGTCAACAACCCTAACTTGAAATAATCATAACTATGTACCTGTAATGAATAAAGATCTAAAAATGGTACACAATGTTCTTCAGTGTCTTTTATGCAATTCCTCCAGATTTCACTACTTAGAACCTCTCAGAAAATGAGTTATAGCAAAAATGACATACCTTGTTGAGTTTTGTCTTATTCTAGAGAGTGAACTTGTAGAGATATGAAAATGGATCTGAAATATTTGTTGTATGGATCTGAAAATGGTACAAAGAATACTACATATTGTACTTTAACCAATACATTTGGTTTTACTGAATTTGGATCTGTTATGAATAAGTTATGACGTTGTTACCCGAAACACCTGTTTTAAACTAGTTCCAGGACTAACCACAAACCCTATTTTCCATGGAGTGTAACTCCAAAAATACAACAACCCACATGCTGAAATTTTTATCATAGCTACTTGGATATGTTTCTTCAACGTCCTCCCAATTTCATGGTCTGAATCATTCTAGAAAAAAAATTATTGCGAAAATGGTGATATGACCTGTAAATAACATACCTTAGAAAGCATCATCAAAAGAATTTATCCTCCCTTGAATTTCAACCTTCTTTACTTCACTTTCCCTCTGAAATTCGGCTTAGATATACTTTGGTTACCTCAGTCACTTGTTGATATTCAATATGCTCAAGTGTGATTTAAAATGAGAGAGTCTGGCGTCTTATTTATATTTTCATGTAGCTTCCTCAAGGGGTTACCTTTTAACCATCTTAACCCACTTTCCTTATTTTAGGGTTAACCCACTTCTAATCACTTGTCCACTTAGTTATTTTGTCCATTAAATTTATTATTTAAATAATTTATTTTGTATCCACTTTGACTTATAGTACAATCATCACTTCACTTTATTATTTACCTTCTAAAATCTCTTAAACCACTTTCCTTATTTTAGGGCTAACCCACTTCTAACCACTTGTCCACTTAGTAATTTCTCCATTAACTTTATTATTTAAATAATTTATTTTGCTTCCTCTTTGACTTATAGTACACTCATCACTTCACTTTGTTATTTAAATAATTTCTTCTTTGCAAACACTTTGACTACTTTGACCTTTTGGGGCTTCTAGATGACTTGTGAGGGTTCTCCAACTTCACATGGCCATTACTCTCTAACCGTGAAGAGTTATGTGACGTTCCACATACCACCAGAAATGGCATGACATGTACTATCCATATAAAATAGTATTATCTACAAATATATCAAAACTCATACCATTATCCATCAAACAAATGTGGGTCCATTACCCAAACCTTTGTTCTACCGGAATTCACTACCGGACTTTCTTCAAGGGTTGACATCAATGAAAACCAACCCAAATAATCAACAATATCCCCCTTTGGAATTGATGGCAACACTCTGATGCAATATTGAAGTCATATCACTCATGCTTCCCCTGTGACCATTGCTCCCCCTGGAACCATGCCTTTGTGTTATGCATCTGATAAATCTCTCCTCCTTTGTCATCAATGGAAAATGTATCTTTCCATCCGGGGTTGCTCCCCCTAACTGAATTGTCCTTGGGGATACTCCCCCTGACTGAACTCTTCCTAAAACTGATCTCCCAACCTGAACTATCCTCTTTATGGTGCTTCCTCATGTAAATATAAGACATATAAGATAAACATTTAAAAGCATTCATTTTGGAGTAGAAATTACTTCGAGTTTCTGTCGAAGATACTCAAAGGATTCCCATGGAAGTGGTTTTGTAAAGATGTCTACCACTTGTTCTTTTGTGCCCACATATTCAACTTTGATGTTCTTCTCTGCAACCTGTTCCCATAGAAAGTGATACTATATTGGAATGTGCTTCATCTTGGAGTGCATCACCATGTTCTTTGAGATATTGATGACACTTGTATTATTACAATAGATTGGAATGGGCTCATCATACTCAACCTGTTTATATGTCAGAGTTTGTTTCATCCATAGAACCTGAGTAAAACATCCTGTTGCTGCAACATACTCTTCTTCGGCTGTAGATAAAGATACTGATGCTTATTTCTTTCTTAGCCAAGATACTAAACACTCACCCAAGTAGAACGTTGCTCCACTGGTGCTTCGTCATTCATCAATGCAACCTGCTCAATCTGCATCTGTGTAGGCAATAAGTGATAGATCCTTTCCTTTTGAATACCATAATCCAAACTCGTCTATTCCTTTGAGATATCTGAAAATCTTGTTTACTGCTAATACATGTGATTCCTTTGGTGCTGATTGAAATCATGCCACCTGTCCAACTACCTACATTACATCTAGTCTGGATGTTGTCACATATAGTAAGCTAACAATCATTGACCTGTATTTCCTTTGGTCTATAGAATTTGAATCATCATCTTTTATCAACTTGCAACTGGTTTGCATAGGAGTGGTAACTGTGTTTTGACAAGTTTATGTCTTATTTTTGAGTTTATGTGCTAAGCACAACATTGTGTTATCCTGCATTTATAAATCATTTCATTAAGTGTGTGTATTCACATCACGCAACAAACTGAGAAGTTTGTTCACTGTGCAGTGGTTTTGAGAACTCTGTCTCGTAACCTATTTGGTGCACAGTATTTTAAATCGCATTGCACAGAGTAGACTGCGCGCACCATCGACCCAACGTAGTTGATCCCAAGACCACCAAACTTTTCTCTCACTTTATCTTATGTTCTGAACATAAAAATTAACCATACTCGGTTTGTTTACCAACACAACTCTCAATGCTTTACTGTTTCAAAATAATACCTCTCAACATGAAAAATTGAAAGGAGAAAACTTATTTTATAACTGTGAACCTTTTTCAAGCCCATTCGCTAAACAAAATTTTACTTCCTCTTATCATCCCATGTTGCGCAGATCTATCGAACATTGAGAACATGTACTACACAAGCATAGAATTCAATTCTGTCTGGATGTGCTATTGTAGTTGAAAATATGCACTTCTTAATCCATTTCTTTATGTGACATTCTGGTACTTGATTGTCTCAATAAATTTCGCACTTAGAAAATTAAAGAAAAATGCATTTCTTTCTTGACCATGAGGACATTACATTACAGCAGAAGAAATTGCATCTTTAAAAAAAAAAAAAAATTGGAGCAGGGTTCTCTGGGAAACAGTGTTCCACTATCCATCCAATAATCCGCAAATTCAGCCCTTCCAACTTTCAGCTTCCATTATTTCATACAAAGTAGAGCTCCATTCAGGGAATTCATTTTGCTTGTACTCTTTCCATTCTTTCCACCACTCCATGAACTTGCTTCCTTCCAAGAAAACATCTAAGTAAATGCTGCGATCATTGATCATTCTTGTCACATAACCTTCGAACATTTCAAGACTTTCTAGCTTTTGATGTTGGTCTTGTTGGAGATTTTCTAAGTCTTTCAAACCCTCTTCTACATGTGCCCAAAAGCATGAGTCTTGAGTGAGGGAGGCAAGCTTTGTGCGACCGCTCCGACCTTTTTCTCTTCCATCCATTTCTGAATAACTTTATGACGAGTGTGTCTTCCATCTGAAAGATAGTTACCTTTACCCTTACACATGCGATAATAATGTGCAATATCTAGAGGCTCTACAAATCTTCTGTAAGCAGTGCCAACGTTTATCCACTTATTTTAGATTGGAAATCATTGGGCAACTCATGTCTCTCCCACATTTCAATAATTTCATCCCAAAACCCAGTGAGCCTTTCCCTACGGAAGTTGGTATCGATATCCATATGTTTCCTGAAGGAATCATAATACGTGATACCATCTTCCTTCTAACAACGCTCTTTATACCACTCAATCTCTGCCATAATACATTGTTTCTCGCTTAATTCAATCACTAGCTTAGCGACGTTTGTGTTATGCTTGTTTTCCACATCTCTTGCTATTTCTAGCGCAATAGGTGCCTCATCATTCTGCACAAAGTTGAATTCGTCGTTTCAGAAAATAAAATTAAGAAAGCAGATAAAGTCAACGTCACATTATAATTTAATATCAAACTCTTACACAATAAGAAACTATTAGAACGTTCAGACAAGCCTAGAGGATAGCCTTTTGTTTTCTTATCAAACACACAAGGAAATTATCAATAACACCTCTTTTTTTTAATATACTCTGCTCATTGCAGAAAGATCCCAAGGTTAAAGTTAAAAAAATACAACTTTCACGTAAACACTAGCAGTTAATCAGATTGCAATCTCGTTGCACCTGCAGATTACATGTCAGGCTAGATATATATGGATATATATATATCCAAGTTAACCTTGATATATTATATGGGGAGAAATTTTCACTTCAAAGAACAGGGCTAACATGGATCTAGTTCATAATACTTCCATGGAATTAAGAAGCAATTTAGTTTTACCTGAGCACCAACACCGATGGCTTCCAGCTTCAATGACATTCCCATCTCGTAAGAAGATTCTGAATCATCTTTTTCAGTTCTTCTCCCACTTATGGATTTTTCAATCACATGATTCAAAATAGAACCATACTCTATATGCTATGAAAAACAACGCTGTACGATATTCTCATAAGGTTTATCGTGGCTCTGCATTGTCAAATGAAGAATCTTCAAAATGGTTTTAGAATTATCAATACAAGCTGTTCCCTCGCCTGAACAAAACATATAAGTACCAAAAGGCCTGTACGAGCTTCTCTTTATAACTCCATCTAACTCCTTTACAGAGTCGAGCCCATAGTTAACATTATTAAGAAGAGTCCTACAACCGTCTTAAACCAAAGAATCAGGTACAGTGGAATTAGGTACAATTTTACTTTCTTTAGCCATTATGCCTTGCCAATTAGGCAAAATAGCAATCAAGGGCTCAACGATGGACTCAATTGGAGCATTCGAGGAACAATATCAGGCGTGGAAATCACTGCCAACAAGTCCTACACCCCCCACTAAAGGACTTCCAAATGTTATACAAAATGGAGAACTTTGCCTCAACCTCTTTTCCAGTACCCAGACTGTGGCCAAAGTTGCAACTGCCCCTCCTAAGGAATGACCCACAAATATAATGGGTTTGAGCTTCCTTTGTTTTGAATCCGTATAAATCTGCATCTGTTTGGTCACAAAATACATCAACTACAATGATTTACTGTCGGCCTTCTATTGCTGGGCGTCTCACATTCTCTTAATCGGCTCTACCATCCAAACAAATACAGATCGTGATATCTGTTGCTCCAACGTGAAGAACGAATCCTCCTCGGACGAGTCACACGCAGTATATATTTGTTGGAATACGTTAATTTCTACCTACCATCATTAAATCAGAACCTTCTGCTCAACCACTGCTATTGTTCTTCCACCGCCTCTTGTAAACACTCTAGAACATTCCACCGACACTCAAGATTGTTCCGTGATGCTCCAGAAGTTTCCTCTCTCTCTATAAAATCAAAGCATTGTAACCATTCAACAAGTGTGCAACAGAATCGTTTTTCTGTGCATTACATTGTTTCTTTGCCTCTGCCCACTCATCGTGGTATGAAAGCAAGAGAGTTCTTATGCATTGTGGAGAGGAAGCCACAGCTTCCAGAAGAGCAGTAAGAGTTCAAGGCATGCCGTGAAAACTGAAGGCTGTGCATTGAGCTGCAATGAGAGCCGTAGAGAAAGTATAAGCTGTGAAGGTTGTGCGGCCGTGGCTAAGAGAAGCGCCCAGCTCGATTTGTTGGACTAGCGGAGCCCGTGTAAGGAAGGTGTGAGTTTTTTTTTAATTTGGTGGGTAAACCCCACATTCATGTCAGCAGCAGCTGAGAGGTTTGATTATTGTACTCATCCTGAAAATTGTTGTATTGAGGTTGTTTGGTCGCCTTTTGATCATCTTTCTATAGGCGTTTTCTAGGTTATCCATATACAATTGTTGTGAATGCTTTAATAATATTGATCCGCAGATCTGAAAGCGTTTATTTATTTGAGCCTTTGGTTAATAAGATGCAGATCAAGTTCCAGAGCTGCATATCTTAGGCTTTGTTTGGTAAAATTTTCAGACTGTATTGACATATATTTGGCTGAGCAACAGATTGTGTTTTATTGTTGTTTTGGTCGATGTGTGTAATTTAATGAAGGATTGAATACAAGTTGAGGGAGGAACTTCCCATCTGCATGTGCTTAGAGGAAAGTCTAAGGCAGTATTTGTCCATTATGTGAGTGCTATTGTATAGCTTAAATTTTGCTGAAATTTTTGGGCTTGTTAAAAAAAAAAAAAATGGCATTTCAGCAGCTTATGATTCCAACATTTTCTGGAAAAAATTATGATAATTGGGCATTTAGAATGAAATTATCATTTGATTCATATGAGCTAACATATATAGTAATGAATGGCTATACTGAACCACAAGATGAGTCTATTTTGAGTGCTGATGAAAATAAAAAGCTTGATGAAAATAGGCAAAAGAATAAAAGGGCTTTGCAGATAATTGGACAAGCATTGGACGATTCGGTTTTCGGAAGGATTAAACCAGCCACTATAGCCAAGAAAGCACGGGACATTCTAGAGACAACGTATCAAGGCACTAGCAAGGTAAAAATTGCCAAACTTCAAGCACTTAGAAGGGAATTTGAAAACTTGCAAATGAAAGATTCTGATTCAATGGATGAGTTTACATATCGTGTTACGAAATTGGTTAATCAAATAAGGAAAAATGGTGATGAGATAGCAGATCAGAAGGTTGTAGAAAAGGTTTTAATAAGTTTGCCTAGAAAATTTGATGCAATTGTTGTGGTAATTGAAGAATCTAAATATTTAACTAAATATTCTATGGATGAGTTGGTTGGCTCCTTGAAAAATTATGAAGACAGGTTGAACAGGAATGACAATACCTCATTGGAGAATGCATTCAAAACACAAATGACATTTGGCAGAGGTAGAGGAAGAGGAAATACAGTTTTCAGAGGAAGAGGAAGAGGAAGAAATAATTTTCAAAGAGAAGAAAGAAAGTGTCAAGACCCAGGAGGAAGGAGAAATCAAAATTTCAATTCAAGGGAAAGCAATTACAATTAGGCATCTCAAAGGTATGACAAATCAAATATTCAATGTTATTACTGCAAGAAGTATGGTCACTTTTGTTGTGGGCTATTCTACCCTACGGACTAATAAGCTAGGGATCTAAACTTATACGCAGATCATGACCCTTTAGATTTAACTTTTAACCTTCTACCCAAAATCTCAACCCCTTTTCTCAGGCAAACACGGGAAGAATAAACCAACCTTTTTCCGACGGTTGAAGTAGATCCTCCGTTGAGTTGTT
>ML787017.1:19322-30027 GCA_009831015.1 Picea engelmannii
ATGTCCATGCTTTGGTTCAAATGCACAGTTACGTTTTGGAGGGATTCCAATCAACTAGAGAGAGACCTTAATACCCTTCGTAATTACACTACCCCACAGTTTGCACACCTACCAGAGTGGATGGGATCATCCATGAGCATGAACAACTACCTCGACCATTGCTGACTAGACCATGCAACGATTATAATGAAACTTGCCACTGAGAGGCCAAACCATACGTTGTCTAGACCAAACATCTTTGATATTAGTTTGAGAAAAGCCCCAATTCTGCACATATATTGTCCCACCCGCATTAACATTCTCAGTAGAGGGTACTCGTTGTTATGGGAAGCAGCGAGGCAGTTTTAATAAGCCTCCCCTTCGCTTCATTGCTGATGAAGGTGGAAATTTTCATTCCCATGCAATACTATCAAATATGATGGCCTGGGCTGGCTCTTTTTCGATATTTTCATGTGGAGTTTTGGCATAGGGAAAATACGAGGATGGCCCTCTTATGGAATCCTGGGTAGCTGCCCGAGGCACAGTTCTTTGTGGTGTTGGTGGGACTGTTCTATGTAATTAGTGGGTGGAAGGGTGCTTGACTTGGTTCTGTCTTGTTGGTTACAAGAAAGTGGAGAGACCCTTGGAGAAATTGATGAGACTGGCTGGGAATTGGCGGAATTGCAATTGTTGCAGGAACGAAATTGCGGGGGAGAAGGCAGAAAAGGGTGTTCTTGTTGGTTTGATGCAGGAAGTCGTAACGATTTGGGGTCACAAGAAGACAGGGAGTTGCTTTGGGTGTGAAATTTTTGACTTAGAGAGGCAATCGGGGAACACATAAATTGTGCCTTTGAAAAACAAGTCGGTCATTTCAAGCGTGGCGATGTAGATTAGAGTGCAGTGAGATGCGAGATAGAGGGATGAAACCTTAATTGTGGGATCCGTGATTTTTTCAGAGTCTGGAAACTCAAAAATTAAGACGGGGAATCATTCAACTTGGGCTCGCTGCCATCAAAATATCGATTTTAATTGGAGCGTGACTCAAGATGGGGTTCAGGGATCCGTTGGGTCAAAATTATATAAGGAGGGAGAAAATGTGTTGAAACATCTACCTCACATGGGCATGGACAATGTCGATGTGACCACCCTAAACATCAAGCCTAAGCTTTCTCAATTGCGTTATTTTCTAATGTATGGTAAAGTCTGTTGACTATTAGGGTTCTATGCTAGGATCTACACATTTCGAATCGCTTTGAGTCAACATACCGGTTTAGCTAGCAGAGCATTCTAAAAGGAGGATGCAACTTTGATAAAGAATATGATTTTATTGGATGTGTTTGAAAATTTGATGTATTAGACTGCTGGCTAGTGTGACCGCAACATTTTTCTAACCGAAAGACAACAGTTTCAATTAAAAATAAATAAATAAATCTTGATAACTTAGAAAAATCAATTATAAAATATCAATGGCACATTTCTTCATACATAGAAGATCTACACCTTATATTGTTTTTAACACCATCCCAACCGAACATTCAACACACTTCAAAAGCTCCTTAACAAAAGAGGACAACCGCATATTTATCAAACATAACCAACATGGTTGTTAAGAAAAAAAGGAGCTATCTAACGCAAAGAACATATTTATCAAATATAAGAGGCACACTTATAAGAGTCACATAGCTATGAAATATGTCCAAAATCAAAAGAGAGTGGAATTTTACATTAACCTTTATGCTTATTTTAATAATCAACATAAAATCCCATTGTTTTCCATCTATCTAGAAGTTTTCATAATTTTAATGGGAACCAAGTTTGTACATTCCACTTTTATTTATCGTCTTGAACTCCTAAATAGGTCCAAGCATCAAATTTATGTGTGCTTGACATGAATTATAAACCTTAAAAGTATTACTCTATGGTAATTGAATGATAGTTGGCATCGAATTTGCGTCCACCTAACATGAATTATAAACCTTAAAAGTATTACTCATATTTGAAGCTTCATCTGAATATATCAGAGCGAGGTTTCGATCCTCAAAACTGTGGGTTATGGGCCCACCATTCCTCCACTCTGATGTGATGTTTCATGTTACTCCACTTCTCTTTTGGCTTAAATCAAATTAGGGTCGAACACTTCTTCAAGTGCTACGCAGCCACAATGAATTCCCACGCTAATTTGATTGTCTGTTAGCTTGTTTGTTCGTAGCCTGAGATTTTCGTTGGTTGTTCTACCACTTGAGTTTTATTGATGAGGTTGACTCAAAATACGATATTATACTTATATTCATTGTTGGAGAATGATTTTACTTCTCATTTATTTTTAAGATTCAGTAGTGATAATTCAGTCGGAGACATGCTTCTAGTAACAACTCCCCTAATATATACACCACAAATGTTTTGTTTGCAAAAACAGAAACAGTAATTCTGATATTCACAATAAGTATATTGGGGGATTTGTTACCTTTTTATGCGAGTGATTATGGTACATTTTTTTAGTTTTATTTTGAATGTTAGATGGCTTTTTTCCCTTTTCTTTTATCTTTTAGAAGCGACCTGATTTACAAATTGTGAAAGGACGTCCATACGCTTTGAAACTAGAGAATTGTGCATTAATGGAAACTGAGACCAGCCTGTGGCATAGAAACCGCAACCTAGGGGAATCTAAGCTGTCAAAGTCACCGAGGGGCATCTAAGCTGTCAAATTTAGTCGGGGATGGCACTCGACCTCGCCCACACAAACCTTTATCAGGGTTGGATTTTTCGGTGTCTCCTCCTGATAGCGGCGGGTTTCTAACCTGGGTCGCCATGAAGAACGAGGCCCCTCGAAACCGATAGCTCTAGAACGGGATTTGACAAAGCCCGAGAGGCTTATTTTAAAACCACAACGAATTGGGTTTTGCGTGCAAGATTTTATCAAAACCAATTGTAGCCGTAATAAGTGCAATTATTATTCATGGTTTATTTAATTTTGTTTTAAATGAATGGCATGTCATGTGTGTATTTAAAATTTTAAAAATTGATAAGTAAATGCTCTTTGAATTTGGAATTTTTTTAAAGAAATTTTTTCATGGAGAATGTTTATATATATCTATGTATGTATTTTATGGATGATGGTATTTAGTATAAATTTGTTAGTGTTGATTATAGTGTTTAATTTGGTAAAGACATTAAGTGAGGGTGATACCTTGTTAAGGACATTAAGTGAAAGACACATAATTAAGATATTTTGCTTGGATCATTTGTAAAACTTCTTGCATGAATATCAAATCACTGAACTCTACAAGTTGGTTAATTGAATTTTGTTTTAGAATTCATATATCAAAACCAACGATATTTAATAAATAAGAAATTAAACAAGTTTCCTGCTATTACTCCAATTTTGATAGAATAATCACCTTTCGAACTTAACATTGAAGTTAAAAAAAATTCATTCCATGTTGTTAATTCTAAGTCAAAGAAAAATTGAACAATCTCAATTTACTATAGTCATCCTCATTGCCATTGACTTAGTACTACCTATTTCACCGAAAAAAGTAGTTGTTCTAAGTGTAATATGTTTCTATTGTTTAGAGAAATCATGATGAGTACCATCTCCAACTCGAAGGCCAATTTTGGGAGGGGATTCCCCCAAGGTTTTCCTCATTCCCTTTCAAGTTTTTCTTGCATTTGATACTCCGGGATAGTTGACGTAAAATGTATGTTGTAATAAACAACTAATCAAATGCAAAGCATTTGACAAAAATATAAGATTTGGCTACGGAACTGAAGTTTGTGGCTATAGAAGTGGATGATGACGTAGGGATATTTACAAAGGTGCGTTCCCACTATGGGCTTCTTCCATGAATTCTTTGGCATTGTGTTGGGTCCTTTTGGAAAATTGTTGATGCTTCTTCCCTTGTTTTTTTTGGATCCTTTTGGTCACCATGGTTTCTTTCATATAGTCCTCTTTGAATGAGCCTATGGGGTATGTGGTACTGACTACATGAGAATAAGAACTATGAGTGAAACCGAGTATCATATTGTAGTGCATATCCAAATCCTTTGAGAGTTCATCCATTCTTTTGTTATGGGCTTGAATTTTCATTTCCAGAACTGCATTTTGTCCTAATGGAGCCTCCATCTGCATGCCCAAGCTTTGGTTCAAATGCACAGTTACGTGTTGGAGGGATTCCAATTAGCTAGAGAGAGACCTTATGACCCTTCGTGATTCCATTACCCCACAGTTTTCACACCTACCAGAGTGGATGGGATCATCCACGAGCACGTCGATTTGGAGGATCTGTAGTAACTCAAGATATGTGATGCCTCCGCCACTGATAATAAGAGAGACGTAACAACTACCTCGGCCACCGCTAGCTAGACCACGAAACAATTACAGTTAAAATTGCACTGAGAGGCCAAACCATATGTCGTCTAGATCAATTATCATTGATATTGGTTCGAGAAAATCCTCGATCGTGCACATGTATTTTCCCACCCTCATTAACATTCTCAGCGGAGGGTACTCACTTTTATGGGAAGCAGCGGGGAGGTTTATTCAACCTCCCCTTCGCTTCATTACTGATGAAGGTGGAAAATTTCATTCCCGTGCCAAAATCTCAGACATGATGGCATGGGCTCTTCTTCTATATTTTCAGGTGGAGTTTTGGCACAAGGAAAATCTGAGGATGACCCTCTTCTGGTATGCTGGGTAGATGATCAGGGTGCAGTTCTTCGTGGTGTCGGTGGGGTTGTTCTGTGGGATTATTGGGTGGAAGGGGGTCTGCCTTGGTTCTATCTTGTTGTTTGCAAGACGGAAGAGAGATCGTTGGAAAATTTGAGGACACTGGTTGGGAATTGGGGGAATCGCAACTGTTGCAGGCACGTAATTGCGGGGGAGAAGGCATAAAAGGTTTTTATTTTTGGTTTGATGCAGGAATTCGTAATGATTTGGAGGAACAAGCACAATAAATCTGTCATAAATCACATTGAATTTCACAATAGCTAGCAATTGTTCTCAAAATCCGTAATTTCGACTTGCATGCATAGGGAGCAAGCGACAATTAATGAATAAAAAGATGGAAGACAAGTATTTGAATTCCATGAGAAAGAGGGATTGCCATCATTATAATTTCATATACTAATTAAAAATGTAGCAGCTGAGCAAATTGAGTTATTGGGTTCTTTCAATCAGGTTGTCAATGAAAATTAGATTGATGCACAGTTCAAAAATTTTCCATGGCAATACCGAACTTTGGTTGATGAATAGACAAACTTGTTTCATGCTACAACTATATAAATATTATTTTTCAAATAACAATCTACAACCATACCATTTTTGTTCAACATAATTTATCTCCATGAAATTATTCATGGTCAAAGATTGGGAATACAAACTATTATTTCACAATGCCAAGGAATCTAGAAATTTTATTTCGTCCAGATTTTATGACATAGCATCAATATCTGGATTGAAGATACTCGTGAAGGAGCGTTGAGAGTGATGATGAGCAATTTTGAATTGTATAACGTATTTGATTCTTGAATGATCATTGAAATGGATTGCATATTTGAATTATTGAATTGGTGTTTAGGATTTATTTGATTATGATCCAATGGTTAATCATTGTGCTTTTAAAATGTTTAATGACCCTCCTAGATTTGATTCGATGAATTTGATTTGATACTATATATTATGGGTTTAGGACTCAGATGTTGATCACACTGAAAGGCGAGGTTTCCCATAAACTTTTGATTTAATTTGTAGGTGGAAAGCAACACAAGACTCTATCTAGAGTTGATCTTACACATATTGAAATTCTATTTGCTGCAAGCAATCTCCAACTATTTGTCGACTTCTCAGAGATAATAGGCAATTTTTACTTTGAGATTAAACACTTTTGAATTGAACTTGGGACAATTCTACATGTTTTTTCCAAAAAGGGTGGAAAATGGAGCGAAAATATGGCATGGGTAGGAAATATCCAAATATACAGGGTGGAAGCAACCGCATGGATTAAGCCGACTTTATTTATTATTTAACTTTATTTTTTTTATTATGGTTCTTTTTAATTAAGTCAAATTTATTTTTATTAATTAAGCAGATTTTATTTTATTTTTTATTAATTAAGCAGATCAGATAACATCTACCCCATTACCGGGTTGTAGAGCACCTGGCTAATCTTGTGCAAAATGTGCGAGTGATTTTCGAATGAAGGCGTTGCTTTGCAGTTGGGTGAGAGTTGTGGTTTCGGTTTTTTTAATCTTCAGACAAGAAAAGTGTGATTAAAGATATGGCACAAACGAAGCAGACTGCTCGTAAATCAACAGGGGGAAAGGCACGTCGGAAGCAACTGGAAACGAAGACAGCGAGGAAGTTTGCACCGACGATGGGTGGAGTGAATAAACCATACAGGTTCAGGCCCGACACTGTTTCTCTCCGAGAAATCTGAAAGTACCAAAAGCGCACCGAGCTTCTCATAAGAAATTCGCCCTTCCAGAGGCTTGTAAGAGAGATCGCACAGGATTTCAAGACGGATCTGAGATTCCAGTCGTCAGCGGTGGCAGCATTGCAAGAAGCGACGGAGGCATATCCATTTGGGCCCTTCGAGGACACCAATATGTGATCCATACATTCCAAGAGGGTCACCATGATCATATATAATATACTTATTGTTAGCGATTATTTTTGTCATTAGGCGCAGAAGCACCCAGGTCTGTAGATTGCACACGAAATGCCCAAGCGCAACACAGAAGAATCCTTGTTTTTCCAAGTAGCAGGTCAAGCGAGCGGGAAAAATGTCATCGGCAGCATCCAAGATCTATTTACAAAGCAGATCGACGGTCACTGAGTTTTCAGAGCTACCGAATTACCCAAGGTTTAGCACAAAGGACAACTCTCGTATTTCACAGCAGGTTCGGGTCGTCCGATCTAATTGGGACAGGTGGCAGCTTGTCGGCATATCGCGGACCGGGGTTTCTGGGAATAGGGAGCCCTCAACTCATTGCACTTGGAAGTACCGATCAACAAAACGCCGAAAGCGCCCTTGGCGTCGAGCCCACGGTCTTAGCCCGGGTCATATGAAGCGAGCCTGGAAACGAAGGCGGCTCCCCTGTAAATATCGAATGCCCCCTCGTTCGTTCATCCTAAGGAAGCGTGTCGCAATATCTGGCCGAGTCGGCGTTTCAGTGGTCGAGAGTTCGTGGGGTGAGAGTTTCCTGTTGTTCAACATTGCGAAGCCCCGAACCCCGATAGCGCCAGAAGCGTAGAAAGTGGGGCCCGCGGTATCACGAAGTATTTTCAGTCGTCCATCCAGAGGGGACACCTGGCAGCAAATAGAGCCATCTCGGTGCTTCGCCCATCGCGACTCCAAAACACAAAGAGAAACTCCGTTATTTTCCGATGCGCGAGTTGCCGGGAGAATCCCGGACCCAGGCCCACAGTATCGTCAGGAGAGTTAAGAGCCGTCATATCTAGAGGGATGCGTGGTGCCAGATTAAGCCGTCTCGGCATATCACTCATCGCGATTTCAATCAGCAAAGATTAGCCCTTTCATATTCCCGAATGCCGAAAGCACATGGTCACAACCCATGGTCACTTGGGGAGAGGAAGGAGTTGCATAAAGAAGGCCAAAGGCACCGAGTTCAGTTGCAGAGGGGATCATCGCGATCTCCAGGCGCCATCGGACCCAATCTTAATACTGTTTCTAGTATTGAAGTGAATGAAAGCAAGAGCGGGTGGTTGAAACCTCCTTTCGTTCATTAAGTAAGGGGAATGGAGGGTCTGAAGAGCCGCCTGCTCGCAGAGGTCCTGTGTATCGATTTTCTCAACGAAGCCATGCCGAAGTCCTTGACTCGACAGAGAAGTCTGCTCACGCTAGTCGAGCATTTAATGGCTCAGCTACCCTCCTTACAGGAGCCATTCGTAGTTAAAGTGGCATTTAGAGGGAGATATCAATACGAGTTTGACTAAAGGGACACCAAGCTTTGGGTGACTGGAAACGCCTCTGGGAGGTAAATTTTCCTGAGTATATAGACTCAGTCTTGATTTTTTGTAAGCATCAATGGTAGAGAAAAGCTCCCGATTGTAAAGTTTTAGCACATACTCTAGCTCTCTGGTTATGCAGCTGCATATGAGATTTCTTACTTTATGACAGACAGTCTTTCTTACTTCGTCTAATTTTCGTCTCATGCTAGGAGAGTTCGTGAACGAATGATTCGTGCGGATCATTGCAATTATGTCATGATTGTATTCTTTGGTTTTCTGTGTTTGAGCGCAAGAAGATCTTGTGTTTGGATGCCTTCTTCTACAGTCTGTTGGAAACCTGATGTTTACTACAGACCTTCGCATCTCCCTGATATAAGTCTTCCCCCTACTCACCCTTACTACACCTCACTGTCTGAAGTTCATGCAAGACCTCACCTGCCCACGCATTCTTGGCCTAGTTTCGGAGTTAGAGCTACATCGTCTTGAGTTAACCTCCATTTGATCACCTCATTAAACAAAACATGACATTAAACTGATGGGCGTCGAGCTCTGCTCCTGCTGCAATCCAGGAGTGACTTCTGACGCTAACATTTCTGGCGCCGTTGTTGGGGACGAAGTTGAATATTTTCCCCGGGATTGAACGACAACGATTAATTGATTCTGAAGGTGCATCAGATATCAGAATTATCAAGATTGTTGTTGTGCACCTGGCGACTCCATTGTGACGACTCTGCTTGGGAGAACCTGCTCTATTAATTGTGGCTTTCATAGGCAGGCATACGCGGTCTCATCCACAGTTGCCTCTAGCTACGCCTGAAACAGATCCAGAAGCGGTGCTCAGAAAGGGAAAGGCCTTTGAAGAAGAAGCGTCCACAACTGAACCAGGTAATCCACCATATTCTTCTGTGGGAACTCCTTTTTCTCCTCCTCAGTTTCTTCATAGACCTGTTTCTGAAGTTTCTTGTTTCTTAAATTTCGGGAGTGTTCCTGTTAAGTTTTCCTCTCCTGGTCTGGGACTGGAGGGACAAGACCTTGTCACTCCCCTCTCCCCTGAAACTGTGCCTTGGCGCAGACTCGGAACCACATAAGATTTCCCCACTCCTATTTTTACCACCCCTGCACAAACAAAAACACCTACTGACTTGAGCTCGTTAGCCTTCTCCTTAAATCCCCTCTTATTTCCCACTCCACTTCGGGACTCATTCCTAGTAGCCCCTTTGCGAACTCGTTCTCCTCCCAGCTCTCCTCCACCTAATATTTCTATGGCTGGTGATAATCCCCCTCTGAATAGAATAGACACCATAGTCACTGCCAGATATGCTCCCTTAGTTCTACCCCATCCTATGAATCCTCTTCCTGCTGGGGATTACTTGAAATACATGCCCAAGTTCACTGGGGAAGGAGACATAACTATCGAAGAGCACCTGGCTTCTTTCTACAGTTATGCAGACAACCTCAACATTGAAAATGAAGATGTCTGGATGAGAGTCTTCGTCCAGAGCCTGGAATGCGAGGTGAGGAAGTGGTTTAGAGGATTGGCTCCAGGGTCTATTGTTGGGATCGAAGCTCTAGATAGTGATTTCCTGAGGTAGTGGGGAGATAGAAAGGATTTCATGTATTACATGACAGAGTTCGGGTCTTTGAATAAAATGGAAGGAGAGTCTATCTCTGACTTCTCCAAAATATTTAATAAGATGTATAACAAAATCCCTGCCGAGATAAATCCTTCAGAAGCCTCGGCTAAGATTTCGTATGCTAGCGCGTTCGACCCCGATTTCTGCCTTTTGTTGAGAGAAAGAAGAGCCACCTCCTTAGCTCAAATGCAAGATGTGGCCATAGAGGTGGAATCCAATGTGTTAGCAGCTGACAGACATAGGAACAAGGCCAACGCAGACAGGAGAAAAGGAAGGTTGGAAGCCTCGACTTCTGACCCATCGGTGTCCCACCCTCAAGTGGATGAACTGACCAGGATGGTGAAATATCTGTCTGCAGAGAGGGAGAGAATGAGGGTGGAAGGGAGGCATGCATACAAGGGCCCTCTGAATGCCGAAAACAAGGGAGGTTTCAGGAGGCCAAACAATTTTACTCCCACGAATGTGCAAAGAGAGAAGGGAAGAGACAGAGAAGACCAGAAGATTCAGGCCCCTTTTCAAAACAATTTTGTGGCCGAGGGGGAAGAAGGGGAAATAGATGAGCTGGATCCTGAAATCCATTGCTTCGGGGACACTCCTCCTTTTCCTCATCTCAATCAATCATCATATGAGGAATCTCTCATGGACAGCCAGCTCAATGAGCTGAGCAAGGAAAACAAGACTAGTAGCCGCCAAGGCAGGTATGACCTGAGGTCCCAGAAGAAGGCAGTAGCACCTGATGCCCCTGAGTAGCTCACTAGAACAGAGAATCCTTTTAATGAATCAGCAAACAATCGCAGAGGTAAGAAGACCCAACCCCTCTCTCCCATTATCCAGAGTTGTGTTCCCGAAATAAGAGAAATCCCAAAGCTCCCATCTTCTTTTAATTTCGAGCATGAAATTCAAAAAATCAGAATCCATGTGCTCCTGACAAAATTAATTAAGCATGAAGGGTTCAAGAAACACTTCTCTGAGATTTTACGGTCTGAGGTCTCAAGCCTTCCCACGGACTTCATCAATTTGCAAGATGAAAAGCCTACAGTTATCCTAGGTCCTATGGTAGAAGACAAGAATGACTCATCCCCTCCCTTCTACACTTCCTTGAACATACATGACAAGGTATTGC
>ML787017.1:41536-63883 GCA_009831015.1 Picea engelmannii
TATCTATGTATGTATTTTATGGATGATGGTATTTAGTATAAATTTGTTAGTGTTGATTATAGTGTTTAATTTGGTAAAGACATTAAGTGAGGGTGATACCTTGTTAAGGACATTAAGTGAAAGACACATAATTAAGATATTTTTCTTGGATCATTTGTAAAACTTCTTGGATGAAGCTTAAATCACTGAACTCTACAAGTTGGTTAATTGAATTTTGTTTTAGAATTCATTTATCAAAACCAACGATATTTAATAAATAAGAAATTAAACAAGTTTCCTTCTATTACTCTAATTTTGATAGAATAACCACCTTTCGAACTTAACATTGAAGTTAAAGAAAATTCATTCTATGTTGTTAATTCTAAGTCAAAGAAAAATTGAACAATCTCAATTTACTATAGTCATCCTCATTGCCATTGACATAGTACTACCTATTTCACGGAAAAAACTAGTTTTTCCAAGTGTAATATGTTTCTATTGTTCAGAGAAATCATGATGAGCACCATCTCCAACTCGAAGGCCAATTTTGGGAGGGGCTTCCCCCAAGGTTTTCCTCATTCCCTTTCAAGTTTTTCTTGCATTTGATACTCCGGGATAGTTGACGTAAAATGTATGTTGTAATAAACATCGAATCAAATGCAAAGCATTTGGCAAAAATATAAGATTTGGCTACGGAAGTAAAGTTTGTGGCTATAGAAGGGATGATGAGGTAGGGATATTTAGAAAGGCTCGTTCCCACTATGGGCTTCTTCCATGATTGCTTTGGCATTTTGTCGGGTCCTTTTGGAAAATTGTTGATGCTTCTTCCCTTTTTTGTTTTGGATCTTGTTAGTCACCATGGTTTCTTCCATATAGTACTCTTTGAATGAGCCTATGGGGTATGTGGTACTGACCACATGAGAATAGTAACCGTGAGCGAAACTGAGTATCATATTGTAGTGCATATCCAAATCCTTTGAGAGTTCATCTATTCTTTTGTTATGGGCTTGAATTTTCATTTCCAGAACTGCATTTTGTCCTAATGGAGCCTCCATATGCATGCCCATTCTTTGGTTCAAATGCACAGTTATGTGTTGGAGGGATTCCAATTAGCCAGAGAGAGACCTTATGACCCTTCGTTATTCCATTACCCCGCAGTTTTCACACCTGCCAGAGTGGATGGGATCATCCACGAGCACGTCGATTTGGAGGACCTGTAGTAACTCAAGATTTGTGATGCCTCTGCCACTGATAAGAAGAGAGTCAGAACAACTACCTCGGCCACTGCTGGCTAGACCATGAAAAGATTATAGTGAAAATTGCACTGAGAGGCCAAACCATATGTCGTCTAGACCAAATATCATTGATATTGGTTCGAGAAAATCCCCGATCGTGCACATGTATTGTCCCACCCTCATTAATATTCTCAACGAAGGGTACTCACTTTTATGGGAAGCAGCAGAGGAGGTTTATTCAGCCTCCCCTTCACTTCATTGTTGACGAAGGTGGAAAATTTCATTCCCATGCCAAAATCTCAGACATGATTGCATGGGCTGGCTCTTCTTCGATATTTTCAGGTGGAGTTTTGGCACAAGGAAAATCTAAGGATGACCATCTTCTAGTATGTTGGGTAGATGATCGGGGTGTGGTTCTTCGTGGTGTCAGCGGGACTGTTCTGTGGAATTATTGGGTGGAAGGGGGTTTGCCTTGGTTCTGTCTTGTTGTTTGCAAGAAGGCTGAGAGATCGTTATAAAATTTGAGGAGACTGGTTGGGAATTTGGGGAATTGCAACTGTTGTATGCACAAAATTGTGGGGGAGAAGGCATAAAAGGGTATTATTTTTGGTTTGATGTAGGAAGTCATAATGATTTGGAGGAACAAGCACAATAAATCTGTCATAAATCACGTTGAATTGCACACTAGCTAGCAATTGTTCTCAAAATCCATAATTTCGACTTGCATGCATAGGGAGAAAGCGATAATTAATGAATAAAAAGATGGACAACGAGGAAGTTTGCACCAATGACGGGTGGAGCGAATAAACCATATAGGTTCAGGCCCAGCTCTGTTGCTCTCCGAAAAATCCGAAAGTACCAAAAGAGCATCGAGCTTCTCATAAGAAAGTCGCCCTTCTAGAGGCTTGTAAGAGAGATCGTACAGGATTTCAAGACGGATTTGAGATTCCAGTCGTTAGCGGTGGCAGCGTTGCAATAACCGGCGAAGGCATATCTTTTTGGGCTCTTCGAGGACACCAATATGTGAGACATACATGCCAAGGAGGTCACCATGATCATATATAATATACTTATCACTATCAATGCCAATGGTGTGGTTTCACAGTAATTTGCTCTCCCTCCCTTGCTTCTGGTTTCTGAATATTGTATCTAAAATAAATAAATAAATAAGCAAAGTTCCTACCCCGTTCTAAAAATGATTGTGGAGAAAGCCTCATCAGAATATATCAGAGACAGGTTTCGATTCAGGGACCTGCGAGTTATAGGACTGTCGGGATTTCTAACTCCACTGATTAATGTCAAATTAGGGTTACACGTTTATTCAAGTGCTCCACACCCACAACGAATTCACAGAGTAATTTCATTGTCTAATTGCTTCTTTTTTCGAGGCCTGCAATTTTCATGAGTTGTTCTAGGATTGGAGTCAGATTTACAAATACAATATTATACTTATTATTGATGTGAACTGTTTTTTTCTAATAACCCCTGGTGAGTTTTCATAATTTAAAATTTTAGGGGGAGGAAAGTGCATCACACTTTTATTTACTCTCTTGAAATATTAAATAGGTCTGTGTAATTTTGTACATTACATTTTTTTTTTACTCCCCTGAAATCCTAAATACTTATTGGTATCAATTGTACATGTACCAAATATGAATGGTTAATTTTAAAATACTACTCTATGGTAATGATCAAATTTATGTATCAACTTTAAAGTCTTATTTTATGGTAATTAAATGATACTGGGTGTGAAATTTTAATTTACTTAATATTAATTATCAATATTAAAAGTATTACTCTATAATGATTGAATGGTCGTTGAGATTCAAATTCATATAATGAAAATAAATGATTTTATAGGTTTAATCTCTCGGACATTGGTAAATTTGTTTTTATTACTTATAATAATTGTGAAGATCAAATTTAAAAGTATCAATTTATGGCAAATTGGTAAGTTTATTTGTGGAATTCACACCCCTAAAAAAAAATGATTGGCAAGAAGATTCATCTAAATATATATCAGAGCAAGGTTTTGATCCTCGAACCTGTGGGTTATGGGCCCACCACGCTTTCGTTGTGCCACTCGTATAGGCTGTGTAATGTTTCTCCACTTCCTTTTCAACTTAAATCAAATTAGCGACCACAATGAATTCTCGCGCGTGTTGGTTGTTCTACCATGGCAAACATGAAATACAATGTTAAGCTTATATATTCATTATTGGAGAGTGATTTCATTTCTTATTTATTTTTAAAATTAAGGAGTGATAACTGAGTGGGAGACATGCTTCTAGTAACATCTCTCTTGGTATCTACATCTTAATTTTTTTGTTTGCAAAAACAAAAAGAGTAATTCTGATATTCACAATAAGTATATTGGGGCTTTCTTACCTTTGAGTTTTGCGTGCCTGTTTTTATAAAAAATGAATGTAATTATTGTTCACTTAAACACTTTTCATGGGTTATTTAAATTTTTTAAAAGAATGACATGTCATGTGTGTATTTAAGTTTTTTTTTAAATGATAAGTAAATATTCTTTGAATTTTTAATTTTTTTTGGAAAATTTTTAGTGGAGAATGTTTAAATATATATGTATATCTTGTGCATTTTATAGACGATGGTATTTAGTATAGATTTTTGTTGGTGCTCATTATAGTTTTTAATTTGGTAAAGATATTAACTGAGGGTTACACATTGTTAAGGACATTTAAAAGTGAAAGACACATAATTAAGAGAGTTTGTTTGAATCATTTGTAGAACTTTTTGCATGAAGCTTAAATCACTGAACTATACAAGTT
The DNA here is from genome assembly GCA_009831015.1 of Picea engelmannii. Lineage (NCBI taxonomy): Eukaryota > Viridiplantae > Streptophyta > Pinopsida > Pinales > Pinaceae > Picea > Picea engelmannii. The sequence continues at coordinate 45,546 of ML787017.1, forward strand.
GGTTAATTTAATTTTGTTTTCAAATTCATTTATCAAATGAAGGATATTTAATAAATAAGAAATTAAACAGGTTTGAGTATAAATATATATTACATAAAATTGCTAAAATAAATAAATAACATATTTTCCCATACTACGTAAATGCTACAAATTATATTTTTCAAACAAATTATATTTTCATTATGCATGCAATATCATTTTTTTTATATAAAATTTAGAATTTCTATAAAAAAACATAGATATGAAAAGTTTTTGCATGTATTTTTTTATTGTAAGATTTTTAGTGTTAGATTTGTAATTTAATTTCTCTTCATTTCCTCTAGTGGGATTGTTTTAATGATTGTTCATTGTGGATGTTACTGGGGATATTTATTTTCTTATTAAAGTTTGTTCTATTTGAAGGATATGAATTTTAAAAGAAAGATACCAACTTTACTCTAATTTTGATAGAATAATGACCTTTCGAACTTAACATTGAAGTTAAAGAAAATTCATTCTATTTCTAAGCCAAAGAAAAATTGAACAATCTCAATTTACTATAGTTATCCTCATTGCCATTGACTTAGTACGACCTATTTCACGGAAAAAAGTAGTTGTTCCAAGTGTAAGATGTTTCTATTGTTCAAAGAAATCATGATGAGCACCATCTCCAACTCCAAGACCAATTTTGGGAGGGGCTTCCCCCAAGGTTTTCCTCATTCCCTTCCAAGTTTTTCTTCCATTTGATACTTGGGGACAGTTGATGTAAAATGTGTCTTGTAATAAACATCGAATCAATACAAGGCATTTGAAAAAAATAGAAGATCCGACTACGAAAGTGAAGTTTGTGGCTATAGAAGTGAATGACGAGGTAGGGATATTTAGAAAGGTTCGTGCCCACTTTGGGATTCTTCCGTGATTGCTTTTGCATTACATTGGGTCCTTTTGGCAATATGTTGATTCTTCTACCCTTGTTTGTGTTGAAGCTTGTTGGTCACCGTGGTTTCTTCCATATAGTCGTATTTGATCGAGCCTACGGAGTCTGTGGGATTGACCACAAGAGACTAGGAACTGTGAGAAAAAACAAGTATCATATTGTAGTGCATATCCAAATCCTTTGAGAGTTTATATATTCTTCTGTTTCGGGATTCAATTTTCATTTCCAGAACTCCGTTTTGTCCTAGTGGAGCTGCCATTTGCATGTCCATGCTTTGGTTCAAATGCACAGTTACGTTTTGGAGAGATTCCAATCAACCAGAGAGAGACCTTAATACCCTTCGTAATTCCACTACCCCATAGTTTGCACACCTACCAGAGTGGATGGGATCATCCATGAGCATGTCGATTTGGAGGAGGACCCGTAGTAACTCAAGATTTATGATGCCTATGCCACTGATACAAACATTGAAGAAACAACTACCTCGACCATTGTTGACCAGACCACACAACGATTATAGTGAAACTTGCCACTGAGAGGCCAAACCATACGCCGTCTAGACCAAACATCTTTGATATTAGTTTCAGAAAAGCCCCAATTCCGCACATATATTGTCCCACCCGCGTTAACATTCTCAGTAGAGGGTACTCGTTGTTATGGGAAGCAGCGAGGGAGTTTTAATAAGCCTCCCCTTCGCCTCATTACCGATGAAGGTGGAAAATTTCATTCCCATGCAATACTATCAAATATGTTGGGTAGATGATTGGGGTGTGGTTCTTCGTGGTGTCGGCGAGACTGTTATGTGGCATTATTGGGTGGAAGGGGGTCTGCCTTGGTTATGTCTTGTTGTTTGCAAGAAGGCAGAGAGATCATTAGAAAATTTGAGGAGACTGGTTGGGAATTGGGGGAATTGCAACTGTTGCAGGCACGAAATTGCGGGGGAGAAGGCATAAAAGGGTGTTATTTTTGGTTTGATGTAGGAAGTTGTAATGATTTGGGGGAACAAGCACAATAAATTTGTCATAAATCACGTTGAATTGCACACTAGCTAGCAATTGTTCTCAAAATCCATAATTTCGACTTGCATTCATAGGGAGCAAGAAACAATTAATGAATAAAAAGATGGAAGGCAAGTATTTGAAGTCCATGAGAAAGAGGGTTTGTCATAATTCTAATTTCATATACTAATAAAAAATGTAGCAGCTGAGCAAATTCAGTTCTTGGGGCCTTTCAATCAGGTTGTCAATGAAAATTAAACTGATGCACAGTTCAAAATTTTTCCATGGAAATATCGAACTCCGGTTGATGAATAAACAAACTTGTTTCATGCTACAACTATATAAATATCATTTTTCAAATAACAATCTACAACCATGCCCTTTTTGTTCAACATAATGTATCTCCATGAAACGATTCATGGTCAAAGATTAGGAACACAAACTATTATTTCACAATGCCAAGGATTCTAGAACTTTTATTTCGTCGAGATCTTATGACATAGCATCAATACCTGGATTGAAGATACTCGTGAAGGAGCATTGAGAGTGATGATGAGCAATTTTGAATTGTATAACGTATTTGATTCGTGAATGATCATTGACATGGATTGCATATTTGAATTATTGAATTTGTGTTTAGGATTTATTTGATTATGATCCAATGGTTAATCATTTTGCTTTTGAAATGTTTAATGGCCCTCCTAGATTTGATTCGATGAATTTGATTTGATACTATAGATTATGGGTTTAGGACTCCGATGTTGATCACATTGAGAGGCGAGGTTTCCCGTAAGCATTTGATTTAATTTCTAGGTGGAAAACAACACAAGACTCTATCTAGAGTTGATGTTACACATATTGAAATTCTATTTGCTGCAAGCAATCTCCAACTATTTGTCGACTTCTTAGAGATGATAGACAATTGTTACTTCAAGATTAAACACTTTTGAATTAAACTTGGGACAATTCTACGTGTTTTTTCCAAAAAGGGTGGAAAATGGAGCGAAAATATGGCATGGGTAGGAAATATCCAAATATCAAGGGTGGAAGCAACCGCGTGGATTAAGTCAACTTTATTTATTATTTAGCTTTATTTTTTTATTATGGTTCTTGTTAATTAAGTCAACTTTATTTTTATTAATTAAGCAGATTTTATTTTATTTTTTTATTAATTAAGCGAATCAGATAACATCTACCCCATTATCGGGCTATAGAGCACGTGGCTACTATCATGCAAAAAGTGCGAGTGATTTTCGAATGAAGGTGTTGCTTTGCAGTTGGGTGAGAGTTGCGGTTTCGGTTTTTTTAATTTGCAGACAAGAAAAGTGTGATTGAAGAGATGACTCGAACGAAGCAGACTGCCCGTAAATTAATAGGGGGAAAGGCACCTCGGAAGCAGCTGGCAACAAAGACAGCAAGGAAGTTTGCACCGGCAACGGGTGAAGTGAATAAACCATAAAGGTTCAGTCCTAACATTGTTGCTCTCCAAGAAATTCGAAAGTACCAGAAGAGCATCGAGCTTGTGATAAGAAAGTCGCCCTTCCAGAGGCTTGTAAGAGAGATTGCACAGGATTTCAAGACGAGTATGAGATTCTAGTCATCAACGGTGGCAGTGTTGAAAGAAGCGGCAAAGGCATATCTTGTTGGGCTCTTCGAGGACACCAATCTGTGCGCCATACATGCCAAGAGGGTCACCATCATGCCCAAAGACATCCATCTCGCTCCCCGCATCCGTGGAGAGATGGCATGATCATATATAATATACTTATCACTATCAATGCCAATGGTGTGGTTTCACAGTAATTTGTTCTCCATCCCTTGCTTCTGGTTTCTGAATATGGTATCTAAAATAAATAAATAAATAAAGCAAAGTTCCTACCCTGTTCTAAAAATGATTGCGGAGAAAGCCTCATTAGAATATATCAAAGATAGGTTTCGATCCAAGGACCTGTGAGTTATGGGACTGTTGGGCTTTCTATCTCCACTGATTAATGTCAAATTAGGGTTACACGTTTATTCAAGTGCTCCACAGCCACAACGAATTCATAGAGTAATTTCATTGTCTAATTGCTTCTTTTTTTCGAGGCCTGCAATTTTCATGGATTGCTCTAGGATTGGAGTCAGATTTACAAATATAATATTATACTTATTTATTGATGTGAACTGTTTTTTTTTTAACAACCCCTAATGAATTTTCATAATTTAAAATTTTAGGGGGAGGAAAGTGCATTACACTTTTATTTACTCTCTTGAAATATTAAATAGGTCTGTTTAATTTTTTACATTAAATTTTTTTTACTCCCCTGAAATCCTAAATACTTATATTTACTCTCTTGAAATATTAAATAGGTTTGTTTAATTTTTTACATTAAATTTTTTTTACTCCCCTGAAATCCTAAATACTTATTGGTATCAATTTTCCATGTACCAAACATGAATGGTTAATATTAAAATACTACTCTATGGTAAGGATCAAATTTATGTATGAGTAAAATGAATTATCAACTTTAAAGTATTATTTTATGGTAATTAAATGATACTGGGTGTAAAATTTTCATGTACTTAATATTAATTATCAATATTAAAAGTATTACTTTATAATGATTGAATGGTCGTTGAGATTCAAATTCATATAATGAATCTAAATGATTTTAGAGGTTTAATTTATGGGACATTGGTAAATTTGTTTTTATTACTTATAATAATTGTGAAGTTAAAAAAAAAAATCCATCAATTTGATGGCAAATTGGTAAGTTTATTTGTGGAATTCACACCCTTAAAAAAATGATTGGAAAATATTCATATAAATATATAATATATGAGAAGAAGGTTTCGATCCTCGGACTTGTGGGTTATGGGTCCACCACGCTTCCACTATGCCACTCTGATGGGTTGTGTAATGTTACTCCACTTCCTTTTTGACTTAAATCAAATTAGGGGCCACAATGAATTCTCACGTGTGTTGGTTGTTCTACCATGACAGACATGAAATACAATGTTATGCTTATATATTCATTGTTGGAGAGTGATTTCATTACTTATTTATTTTTAAGATTAGAGAGTGATAATTGAGTGGGAGACATGCTTCTAGTAACATCTCTTCTGATATCTACATCTTAATTTTTTTTTTTGCAAAAACAAAAAGAATAATTCTGATATTCACAATAAGTATATTGGGGCTTTTTTACCTTTGAGTTTTGTGTGCCCGTTTTTATAAAAATTGAATGTAATTATTGTTCACTTAAACACTTTTCATGGGTTATTTAAATTTTTTAAAAGAAAGACATTATAGTTTTTAATTTGGTAAAGATATTAAGTGAGGGTTGTTCTAAAGATATTAATGAGTAATTTCATTGTCTAATTGCTTCTTTTTTCGAAGTCTGCGATTTTCATGGGTTGTTCTAGGATTGAAGTCAGATTTACAAATACAATATTATACTTATTTATTAATGTGAACTGTTTTTGTTTTAACAACCCCTGTGAGTTTTCATAATTTAAAATTTTAGGGGGAGGGAAGTGCATTAGACTTTTATTTACCCGAAATATTAAATAGGTTTGTGTAATTTTGTACATTACATTTTTTTTACTCGCCTGAAATCCTAAATACTTATTGGTATCAATTTTACATGTACCAAACATTAATGGTTAATCTTAAAATACTACTCTATGGTAAGTATCAAATTTATTTATGAGTAAAATGAATTATCAACTTTAAAGTCTTATTTTATGATAATTAAATGATACTAGGTGTGAAATTTTCATGTACATAATATTAATTATCAATATTAAAAGTATTACTCTATAATGATTGAATGGTTGATGAGATTCAAATCCATATAATGAAAATAAATGATTTTAGAGGTTTAATCTCATATAATGAAAATAAATGATTTTAGAGGTTTAATCTATGGGATATTGGTAAATTTGTTTTTATTACTTATAATAATTGTGAAGTTCAAATCTTTTTCTATGCTAAAATTTAAAAGTATCAATCTATGGCAAATTGGTAAGTTTATTTGTGGAATTCACACCCCTAAAAAATTATTGGAGAAGATTCATCTAAATATATATGAGAGCAAGGTTTCGATCCTCGGACATGTGGGTTATGGGCCCACCATGCTTCCGCTCCGCCACTCTGATGGGCTGTGTAATGTTACCCCACTTCCTTTTTGCCTTAAATCAAATTAGGGGCCACAATGAATTCTCACGCGTGTTGGTTGTTCTACCATGGCAGAGATGAAATACAATGTTATGCTTATATATTCATTGTTGAAGAGTGATTTCATTTCTTATTTATTTTTAAGATTAGGGAGTGATAATTGAGTGGGAGACATGCTTCTAGTAACATCTCTCCTGGTATTTACATCTTAATTTTTTTTGTTTGCAAAAACAAAAAGAGTAATTCTGATATTCATAATAAGTATATTGGGATTTTCTTACTTTCGAGTTTTGTGTGTCTGGTTTTATAAAAAATGAATGTAATTATTGTTCACTTAAACACTTTTCATGGGTTATTTAAATTTTTTAAAAGAATGACACGTCATGTGTGTATTTAATTTTTTTTTTAAATGATAAGTAAATGTTCTTTGAATTTATAATTTTTTTTGGAAAATTTTTAGTGGAGAATGTTTAAATATATATGCATATCTTGTGCATTTTATAGACGATGGTATTTAGTATAGATTTTTGTTGGTGCTTATTATAGTTTTTAATTTGGTAAAGATATTAAGTGAGGGTTACACATTGTTAAGGACATTAAGTGAAAGACACATAATTAAGAGAGTTTGCTTGAATCATTTGTAGAACTTCTTGCATGAAGCTTAAATCACTAAACTATACAAGTTGGTTAATTTAATTTTGTTTTCAAATTCATTTATCAAAATGAAGGATATTTAATAAATAAGAAATTAAACAAGTTTCAATATAAATATATATTACATAAAATTGCTAAAATAAATAAATAACATATTTTCCCATACTACTTAAATGCTACAAATTATATTTTTCAAACAAATTATATTTTCATTATGCATGCAATATAATTTTTTTTATATAAAATTTAGAATTTCTATAAAAAAAAAAAAACATAGATATGAAACTTTTTTGCATTTATTTTTTTATTGTAAGATTTTTAGTGTTAGATTTGTAATTTAATTTCTCTTCATTTCCTCTAGTGGGATTGCTTTAATGATTGTTCATTGTGGATGTTACTGGGGATATTTATTTTCTTATTAAAGTTTGTTCTATTTGAAGGATATGAATTTTAAAAGAAAGATACCAACCTTACTCTAATTTTGATAGAATAATCACCTTTCGAACTTCACATTGAAGTTAAAGAAAATTCATTCTATGTTGTTAATTCTAAGTAAAAGAAAAATTGAACAATCTCAATTTACTATAGTCATCCTCATTGCCATTGACTTAATACTACCTATTTCACGGAAAAAAAGTATTTGTTCCAAGTGTAAGATGTTTCTATTGTTCAGAGAAATCATGATGAGCACCATCTCCAACTCCAAGGCCAATTTTGGAAGGGGCTTCCGCCAAGGTTTTCCTCATTCCCTTCCAAGTTTTTCTTTCATTTGATACTTGGGGACAATTGGTGTAAACTGTGTCTTGTAATAAACATCGAATCAATACAAAGCATTTGAAAAAAATAGAAGATTCGGCTATGAAAGTGAAGTTTGTGGCTATAGAAGTGGATGAGGAGGTAGGGATATTTAGAAAGGTTCGTGCCCACTTTGAGATTCTTCCGTGATTGCTTTTGCATTACATCGGGTCCTTCTGGAAATTTGTTGATTCTTCTACCCTTGTTTGTGTTGGAGCTTGTTGGTCACCGTGGTTTCTTCCATATAGTCGTATTTGATCGAGCCTACGGAGTCTATGGGATTGACCACAAGAGACTAGGAACTGTGAGAAAAACCAAGTATCATATTGTAGTGCATATCCAAATCCTTTGAGAGTTTATATATTATTTTGTTCCGAGATTCAATTTTCATTTCCCGAACTCCATTTTGTCCTAGTGGTGCCGCCATCTGCGTGTCCATGCTTTGGTTCAAATGCACAGTTACGTTTTGGAGGGATTCCAATCAACTAGAGAGAGACATTAATACCCTTCGTAATTTCACTACCCCACAGTTTGCACACCTTCCAGAGTGGATGGGATCATCCATGAGCATGTCAATTTAGAGGAGGACCCGTAGTAGCTCAAGATTTATGATGCCTATGCCACTGATACGAAAATAGAAGAAACAACTACCTCGACCATTGTTGACCAGACCACGCAACAATTATAGCGAACTTTCCACTGAGAGGCCAAACCATACGTCGTCTAGACCAAACATCTTTGATATTAGTTTGAGAAAAGTCCCAATTCTGCACATATATTGTCCCACCTACATTAACATTCTCAGTAGAGGGTACTCACTGTTATGGGAAGCAACGAGGGATTTTTAATAAGCCTCCCCTTCGCTTCATTGTTGATGAAGGTGGAAAATTTCATTACCATGCAATACTATCAAATATGATGGCCTGGGCTAGCTCTTTTTCGATATTTTCATGTGGGGTTTTGGCATAGGGAAAATACGAGGATGGCCCTCTTATGGAGTCCTCGGTAGCTTCCAGGGGCATGGTTCTTCGTGGTGTTGGTGGGACTGTTCTATGGAATTATTGGGTGGAAGGGTGCCTGCCTTGGTTCTGTCTTGTTGGTTACAAGAAAGCGGAGAGACCCTTGGAGAAATTGATGAGACTGTCTGGGATTTGGCGGAATTGCAATTGTTGCAGGAACGAAATTGCGGGGGAGAAGGCAGAAAAGGGTGTTCTTGTTGGTTTGATGCAGAAATTCGTAACGAGTCACGGGCACAAGAACACAGGGAGTTGCTTTGGGTGTGAAATTTCGAACTTAGAGAGGCAGTCGAGGAACACATAAATTGTGTCTTTGAAAAACAAGTCGGCCATTTCAAGCATGGAGATGTAGATTAGAGCGCAATGATATGTAAGATAGAGGGATGCAACCTTAATTGTTGGATCCATGAATTTTTCAGAGTCGGGAAACTCAGGAATTAAGGCGGGAAATCATTCAACTCGGGCTCGTTGCCAACAAACTATCGATTTTAATTGGAGTGTGACTCAAGATGGGGTTCGGGGATCCGTTGGGTCAAAATCAAATAAGGAGGGAGAAAATGTGTTGAAACATCTACCTCACATGGGCATGGACAATGTCGATGTGACCACCCTAAACATCGAGCCTAAGCTTTCTCAATTGCATTCTTTTCTAATGTATGGTAAAGTCTATTGACTATTAGGGGTCTATGCTAGGATCTTCACATTTAGAATCGCTTTGAGTCAACATACCGGTTTAGCTAACAGATCATTCTACAAGAAGGATGCAACTTTGATAAAGAATATGATTTAATTGGATGTGTTTCGAAATTTGATGTATTATACTACTGGCCAGTGCGACCGCAACATTTTTCTAACTGAAAGACAATCGTTTCAGTTAAAAAAAAAATAAAAAATCTTGATAACTTAGAAAAATCAATTATAAAATATCAATGGCACATTTCTTCATACATAGAAGATCTACACCCTATATTGTTTTTAACACCATCCCAACCGAACATAAAACACACTTCAAAAGCTCCTTAACAAATGAGGACAACCGCATATTTATCAAACATAACCAACATGGTTGTTAAGAAAAAAAGGAGCTATCTAACGCAAAGAACATATTTATCAAATATAAGCAACACCATGTGGGCCTCGAGACATGATCTCCTAGTTATCCCTAGATATCGGGGATAACAGGCCCACCATTCCGCCACTTTTATGCGATGTTTCATGTTACTCCACTGCTCTTTTGGCTTAAATCAAATTATGGTTGAACGCTTCTTCAAGTGCTACGCAGCCACAATGAATTCCCACGCTAATTTGATTGTCTGTTAGCTTGTTTGTTCGTAGCCAGGGATTTTCGTTGGTTGTTCTACCACTGGATTTTTATTGATGAGGTTGACTCAAAATACAATATTATACTTATATTCATTGTTGGAGAATGATTTTACTTCTCATTTCTTTTTAGGATTCAGTAGTGATAATTCAGTCGGAGACATGCTTCTAGTAACAACTCCCCTAATGCATACATAACAAATGTTTTGTTTGCAAAAACATAAACAATAATTATGATATTCACAATAAGTATATTGGGGGATTTGTTACCTTTTTATGCGAGTGATTATGGTACATTTTCTTAGTTTTCTTTTGAATGTTAGATGGGTTTTTTTTCCCTTTCTTTTATCTTTTAGAAGTGACCTGATTTACAAATTCTGAAAGGACGTCCATATGCTTTGAAACCAGAGGATTGTGCAGCAATGTAAACTGGGACCAGCCTGTGGCCGAGAAACCGCAACCCAGGGGAATCTAATGTCAAAGTCACCCAGGGGCATCTAAGTTGTCAAAGTCAGTCGGGGATAGCACTCAACCTCCTCCACACCAACCTTTATCAGGGCTGGATTTTTTGGTGTCTCCTCCCAATAATGGCGGGTTTTGAACCTGGGTCGCCAAGAAGAATGAGGCCCCTCAAAACCGATAGCTCTAGATCGGGATTTGACAAAGCCTGAGAGGCTTCTTTTAAAACCATAACTATTAGGGTTTTGCGTGCAAGATTATCAAAAACAATTGTAGCCATAATATGTGCAATTATTATTCATGGTTTATTTAATTTTTTTTTAAATGAATGGCATGTCATGTGTATATTTAAAATTTTAAAAATTGATAAGTAAATGTTGTTTGAATTTGGAAATTTTTTAAAGAAATTTTTTCATGGAGAATGTTTATATATATCTATGTATGTATTTTATGGATGATGGTATTTAGTATAAATTTGTTAGTGTTGATTATAGTGTTTAATTTGGTAAAGACATTAAGTGAGGGTGATACCTTGTTAAGGACACTAAGTGAAAGACACATAATTAAGATATTTTGCTTAGATCATTTGTAAAACTTCTTGCATGAAACTTAAATCACCGAACTCTACAAGTTGGTTAATTGAATTTTGTTTTAGAATTCATTTATCAAAACCAATGATATTGAATAAATAAGAAATTAAACAAGTTTCCTGCTATTACTCCAATTTTGATAGAATAGTGACCTTTCGAACTTAACATTGAAGTTAAAGAAAATTCATTCTATGTTGTTAATTCTAAGTAAAAGAAAAATTGAACAATCTCAATTTACTATAGTCATCCTCATTGCCATTGACTTAGTACTACCTATTTCACAGAAAAAAGTAGTTGCTCCAAGTGTAATATGTTTCTATTATTCAGAGAAATCATGATGAACACCATCTTCAACTCGAAGGCCAATTTTGGGAGGGGCTTCCCCCAAGGTTTTCCTCATTCCCTTTCAAGTTTTTCTTGCATTTGATACCCCGACATAGTTGACGTAAAATGTATGTTGTAATAAACATCGAGTCAAATGCAAAGCATTTGACAAAAATATAATATTTGGCTACAGAAGTGAAGTTTGTGGCTATACAAGTGGATGATGAGGTAGGGATATTTAGAAAAGTTCGTTCCCACTATGGGCTTCTTCCATGATTGCTTTGGCATTGCGTCGGGTCCTTTTGGAAAAAAAATTATGCTTCTTCCCTTGTTTGTTTTGGATCTTGTTGGTCACCATGGTTTCTTCCATATAGTCCTCTTTGAATGGGCCCATGGGGTATGTGATACTGACCACACGAGAATAGGAACCATGAGCGAAACCGAGTATCATATTGTAGTGCATATCCAAATCCTTTGAGATTTCATCTATTTTTTTGTTATGGGCTTCAACTTTCATTTCCAAAACTGCATTTTGTCCTAATGGAGCCTCCATCTGCATGCCCATGCTTTGGTTCAAATGAACAGTTACATGTTGGAGGGATTCCAATTAGCCAGATAGAGACCTTATGACCCTTCGTGATTCCATTACCCCACAGTTTGCACACCTACTAGAGTGGATGGGATCATCCACAAGCACGTCGATTTGGAGGACCTGTAGTAACTCAAGATTTGTGATGCCTCTGCCACTGATAAGAAGAGAGCTGGAACAACTACCTCGACCACTGCTGGCTAGAACATGAAACGATTACAGTGAAAATTGCACTGAGAGGCCAAACCATATGTCGTCTAGACCAAATATCATTGATATTGGTTCGAGAAAATCCCCGATCATGCACATGTATTGTCCCACCCTCATTAACATTCTTAGAGGAGGGTACTCGCTTTTATGGGAAGCAGCGAGGGAGGTTTATTCAGCCTCCCCTTCGCTTCATTACAGACGAAGGTGGAAAATTTCATTCCCGTGCCAAAATCTCAGACATGATGGCATGGGCTGGCTCTTCTTCGATATTTTCAGGTGGAGTTTTGGCACAAGGAAAATCTGAGGATGACCCTCTTCTGGTATGCGGGGTATATTATCGGGGTGCGGTTCTTTGAGGTGTCGACGGGACTGTTCTGTGGCATTATTGGGTGGAAGGGGGTCTGCCTTGGTTCTGTCTTGTTGTTTGCAAGAAGGTAGAGAGATCATTGGAAAATTTGGGGAGACTAGTTGGGAATTGGGGGAATTGCAACTGTTGCAGGCACAGAATTGTGTGGGAGAAGGCATGAAAGGGTGTTATTTTTGGTTTGATGCAGGAAGTCGTAATGATTTGGGGGAACAAGCACAATAAATCTGTCATAAATCACGTTGAATTGCACACTAGCTAACAATTGTTCTCAAAATCCATAATTTCGACTTGCATGCATAGGGAGAAAGCGACAATTAATGAATAAAATGATGGAAGGCAAGTATTTGAATTCCATGAGAAAGAGGGATTGCCATCATTCTAATTTCATATACTAATTAAAAATGTGGCAGTTGAGCAAATTGAGTTCTTGGGGCCTTTCAATCAGGTTGTCAATGAAAATTAGACTGATGCACAGTTCAAAAATTTTCCATGGCAATACCGAACTCCAGTTGATGAATAGACAAACTTGTTTCATGCTACAACTATAGAAATATTATTTTACAAATAACAATCTACAACCATACCATTTTTGTTCAACATAATGTATCTCCATGAACGATTCATGGTCAAAGATTAGGAACACAAACTATTATTTCACAATGCCAAGGACTGTAGAACTTTTATTTCATCCAGATTTTATGACATAGCATCAATACCCGGATTGAAGATACTCGTGAAGGAGCGTTGAGAGTGATGATGAGTAATTTTGAATTGTATAACGTATTTGATTCGTGAATGATCATTGACATGGATTGCATATTTGAATTATTGAATTGGTGTTTAGGATTTATTTGATTATGATCCACTGGTTAATCATTGTGCTTTTGAAATGTGTAATGGCCCTCCTAGATTTGATTCAATGAATTTGATTTGATACTATAGATTATGGGTTTAGGACTCGGATGTTGATCACATTGAAAGGCGAGGTTTCCCATAAACATTTGATTTAATTTGTAGGTGGAAAGCAACACAAGACTCTATCTAGAGTTGATGTTACACATATTGAAATTCTATTTGCTGCAAGCAATCTCCAACTATTTGTCAACTTCTCAGAGATGATAGGCAATTTTTACTTGAAGATTAAACACTTTTGAATTGAACTTGGGACAATTCTACGTGTTTTTTCCAAAAAGGGTGGGAAATGGAGCGAAAATATGGCATGGGTAGGAAATATCCAAATATCGAGGGTGGAAGCAACTGCGTGGATCAAGCCGACTTTATTTATTATTTAGCTTTATTTTTTTATTATGGTTCTTTTTAATTAATTCAACTTTTTTTTTTTTTTTTTTGTTAATGTGGCCGAACCTATTGGCATTGGGATTAACCTATGGCTTGAGAAACCGTGAGTCAGGGGCATCTAAGTCGTTAAAATCGCCCGGGGGTCGCACCCGGCCTGAGCCACACCAACCCTTAACATGGTTGGATTTTTTGTCCCCGCGGGTTTCTAACCGGTGACTTTTCAACATGGAGTGTCTTAACAACACACTCCGTCATCGATTGTCCTACACCTCGGGGACTAATTAAGTCAACTTTATTTTTATTAATTAAGCAGATTTTATTTTATTTTTTGTTAATTAAGTGGATCATATAACATCTCATTACACTTAAGCCTCAACATCTACCCCATACCAGGCTGTAGAGCACCTGGACCCTCTCGTGCAAAAATTTATTTAGAGATATTTCCCGCTCCACCACGCGATATCCCCGAAGTGTCGAACTCGTGAAGTTACGAAGGGCCTCGAGATTGCTACATGTGGCCAACAATCAACGATCATGATTTATTCCGAGACTCCAGGCTTCGGGAGTCCCAGAGGGTTAACACACTCACTCCTCCGGAGCATCGGGCTAGTGAAGTGGCGAAGGAGCCAGAGATGACTCCACGTGGCCCCGACCTTCATGTCCTCATGCAGATCTATGACACTACACTTCAGACTTCTAGACTCTCGAAGTCCTAGACTACCGAAGTACCCACTATTGCATGGGACGACTTGTAATACATGGTGGCGAATATAGGTGGATCCCGAGTACCCTACCTGTCAAATGAGCCCAACGTCGGACACGTGGAAAGATAGAGCTTACATGTGCCCCCTACAGAGGGTGACACGTGCCATAGTTTAATGGGCCCATGGGGTGTACAGATGCACAAATCTAGGTGACACGTGGCACGTGTAATTTTGGTCCACGTCACCTTAAATGATGTCAGGATGCCACATCATCTTGGACTGATCGTTGCCCAACCCTTTGATCTCATGGTCAGTAAGAGTCCACGTACTCTCGAATCCACGACCTCCATTACTTCAAGGTTTCGCCCATTGGGGAGTTCGCCATGTAACTTCCTCGTTTTCCCCGTGGCGGTCAGCGCTAGGCTGACCTCGAGCTATATCTAACAGCTAGGGGAGATCTCGAAGGATTCCCAGATCTACGATCCACGTTAAATTTCCATTCCAGGCTTCGGGGATTTGGGTATTAACATTACTCCACTCTCCCGAAGTGGAACTTCGATGAAGTTTCCTTGGCGTAGATCTGATGGTCGGGGGAGGTCCCAAAGAGTCCCTCGATCTACGACCCTTATCTCTTCTTCACTCTGACATTTAGAAACTTTGGCGTTGAACCACCTCTATTCTCTCGAAGTGGTCAATGTCGGGCCAACCTTGGCAGGGATCCGACGGTCATGGAAGGTCCCAAAGAATCCTTAGATCTACGGTTCTCGTCTCTTCGGGACTTCGACGTTCGGGGAGATTGATGTCATATCCTTTATATTCTCCCGGAGTAGAAATTTGTTGAAGTTCCCTCAATGTAGATACAACGGTCAAGGGTTCTCCCGAATATCCTCAAATCTATGGCCCATGATAACTCGTGACGGTTAAAAGGGTCAAGGTTTATTTGCCACGGTTAGGGAAACCGCTAGGTGTTGGTCGACCTCATGGAAAACCGTGACATCTTGTCGCCTTTGGCCGGTTTACAAAAGGGTAAGGTCACGATACTTCAGATTTTTGAAGCTAGAAGGACTTAGCGCCTTTCTGGTCTAACACTAGGTTTCCAAACCTTAGTCGCATGGGTCCTTCGAGGTCTCTCGTGAGCTACGCACTAATTCTTTTAGCCGTAAAGGTGTTAAGGATTTGGACATGAGCTCTTGGTCATATGAAGAGGAGTCTGAAGGAAATTCCCTTCTTCCACAGGGTTTGAACTTTACATTCCCGCTAAGGTAGATCCGAGGGGTCGACAAAACTTCAACATTTCAATAAGTCCTACCCTGATTCTCATGCAGATTCCCATCCCATGACTCTCTAGTGGCTAGGCTGAGGTGAAAAAAGGACCATTCAGAAATAGGGGTTTACAGAGAGACAATACATAATTCTACCTTTAATCATTCAATACACAACTTAGTCATAACCATATACATGCATTGAATCACTATTTCAATTTCAACACACACAGTATGAAAATACTTATCAGAAGACCATAGTTTGTGAGGCGACTGCTAAAAAGGGTGTTTATTTCCACCCAACCATAGGCACAACCACTCTTGATGGATTTACCGTTGGCCACCCTTGAGCTAGACCATGATGCTATGAGAGAGACTCTTTCCTCTTGCTCAATGATAGTGGAGGACGAAGGTTACTCTCCTCCTCCTACGGGATCTTGGCAACCAGTTTTCTCTATAACAAACAAGAAGGTTTGCTTGAGTACTTCCACATTCACTCGTCAACCTTGTTTATCAACTTGTAATGAAAACCCCGCCCATGGATTCTTGCACCCAGAACAAGCTTATTTCCCAGTTCTTCCTCGAACTAGAGAACTGCAAAATTTCTCTTTCGACTCTGCTCTCTTCGCAGATCCACTTGCTTTCCTTTCGCCTCTGCCCACGAATTACCTCTTCCTTTCCTTTCTCAGCAAGGTTGCGTGGGTCTGAATCCTCAACTCGTGGTTAGGTCTGGACGTCTAGCAGATGGGTACTCTTCCCCATCTTCTCATTAACTCTTGAGGAGGGCCTTCTAACTACCAACCTGACTGGTAATTCATTTCCGGGTTAGAGAATTGTTGAGTAATTACATCCAGTAAGGTACTGGTTTGGTAAGGGTCATCTCAACCATTCTTGGTTTTCCCTCACCATCTCTCTCATAGCATCCATAGTCTATCTTGATAAACCCCCCTTTTAGTAGTTATGCAACACTCATCCATTTTCTATTAATAACAGAAAACAAATACATTGATCTTTTATACAAAGGTTCATCAAATCAAACATTCACACATACCTATTCTGTCATAGTTTCTTGACCAATTATAGTTATATTTACAAGCTGGGGGGAACATGGGTATTGCACATTGCATTTTGAGATATGCAATGATGTTCATTCTCATGTACCGTAGTTGTCACCAAGATAATAGATATCCTTTTATTGTTGATAAAATCCTCATGCATGCGCAATACTTTGTGCATTTCCCAAATTTCCCTAAAATTCATGACCAAAAACTTCCATAGATTCCCAAATAGGGGGTAGTTAGTAAACACCCAAAGGAACAATTCCAAAAGGGAAAGTTGAGCTTTCCCAATTAGTAGGCACAACAAACCAAATTGAAATGTCAACCCAAGAGGGAAAATACATACTGGACATTAGATAATTGTAAGGTCTCTTCCAACAGAGCCTTATAAATTGTAAATTAAAATAGAGACATGCTAAACTAACCTTAAACCATTCCTTATTCATCATAATAATCCACTACATATTCAACATATTAATATTCATGAGCAGATTATAATAAATTTCATAACACAACAGAATAATGAAATTACATACCTCTAACTGATGCTACCGTTGTCCCCAACTCTGACTGTCCCCAACTCTGCTTGATGCACTACCCAAAACCGTCTAACCACCCAGCCAGCTAGGAACAGAGCCTCTCCGGTTCCCTAGCTCAAGGATTCTGTAAGGATTCCCGGCCCCCGAGCCAAAAACTCTGAGCAACAGGTGTCTCCTATCTCCGTCCTCCAACAATCTTCTCCAGCTAGAAACCAGTAATCCAATCTCCCAATCTCCCCAGCAGTAAAAATTCCCAATACCGTCTCCCCTATGAAAATAATCTCACTCAAAAAAAAAAATCCCCCCCTCCCGAGTGTTTTTTCCCCTCATATCCTCCTTTTCCTCCCTTCCTCATTCACCGCCTTCTTCCTTTCATTAAAACTCACCCACCTTATCCCTCCATTCAATGCCAACCACCTTATCCCCTTCTCCTTAATGGTTCCATCATCCAATATGTTAAGTTTTCATTTAATAAATTAAAATTTATTAAACTTAAATTCATTAATCAAATGTTTTAATGAGTTAATTAATTAATATACATTAAACAATTAATAATTCAGGACAATTAATTAAACTTAATATACCTTAAACAGTTATTCAACTATGACAATTAATTATTTAACTATGGTTGTTACATACACCCACCCTTCAGGAAACTTCGTCTCGAAGTTAAATTATTTTAAGATACAAGCGAAGGACACAGGGTTCACACATTCATATTCAATAACCAACATTATCAGTAGGTAAGCCAAGAAAACTCATACATACTAGTGGACATGTGCAATAAATGCATGTGTAGCTAGTACATACAAGTCTCGTGCATGTACTAATAACAATAACTATCACCTCTATAGTAATTTATGTATGCATCCAATCCATTCAACAAGACTATTCATTGTATAAAATATAATAACCTAATCAAATGTTTGTGAAATCCCCTAATTACAATTATCTAGCTCAACAATGTTATTTAGACAATTGTAGTTTAGTTAAGTAATTATGAATATTCATATATACACTTTTTCTTTTCAGAAGGAAAAACAATAAATTCCACCATAAGACAAATCTCCATACACTCT
>ML787017.1:63933-76451 GCA_009831015.1 Picea engelmannii
ATTGTAGTTTAGTTAAGTAATTATGAATATTCATATATACACTTTTTCTTTTCAGAAGGAAAAACAATAAATTCCACCATAAGACAAATCTCCATACACTCTCAACTATTTCTACTCATCCTTCCTCCCTAACTTACTTCCATATTTCATTCCTATCCTTCATCTATTGGACTATCTTGGAGCGTCAACTATATTGACCTAACTCCAAATAGAACCCGTAAGCGGAAGTGTCACTATCTTGACCAAGCTTCCCCAGCAGGCAACTGATAGTCATCATCACAAGTCTAGGGGAGCGTGAGCTAACACCGTCCTCCCATGACTCCATGTTTCAGAGGATACATGGTGGGAAATGACTCCACCCCTCCTAACAGGACTAGGGTCCACACCCTATAATGGAATATACAGTGGCACCATGTTGTTGGGAGTTTTGTCATCGTTTATTTGGTTTTGGGCAGTTTCACCTCCTAAAATCCTGCACTGGTCCACATATCATAGCAATGTATCCAAACCAATATAATTTCACACACAAAGATTCATACCATATTGTTTCTCGGCTAGTGGTCATGACATCCACTTTCATCATCATTATCCCTTGGCTATTTCATAGCCCAATAACCTGCAGATTAGTCTGTAACACAAACTCATACATATCTATGCATTATCATTATGTAATTGCATACAACCATAATTTCAATTCGGTATCCATGTACCAACAACTTTAACATCAAAGTTTTCAAGTTAGAAATAGATCTCATAATATCTCGTAATTCAATTAACGACACCCATTCATAAAATTATCATTTACATAATAGATTGCATCATATCCAACATCATTCAAATAGCATTTAAACCTTCATAGGATTCACATTCACATAGTATATCGCATCATATCCTTCATCATCAATAACACTTAATCATTCATAGAATTTACATTCACATAGTAGACCACATCATATCCATCATCATCAACAACATTTAAATATTCATAAAATTTACATTCTCACAATATATCACATCATATCCATCATTATTCAAATACGTTTAAACATTCATAAAGATTCACATGTCTTAAAAGTTCAAGTGTATCATTTAATAGTTTTATTGTGAATAGAAAATAAAGGTGTTTAGGCCTCAAGTAACCCTAGTTGTCTAAGTCAAAAGGTGGCGTTATATACTCCCAACCTTCGAGAAACATATTCTCGAGGTGGTAAAAAAAGTGAGGGATAATCTCGTCGTAACGTCTCAACATCCTTCCAAGTAGCAGATCCTGGACTAAACTTGTCCCACTGGACCTTAACTTGGTCTACCAAATGGTTCTTGAGCTGTCGGACTCTACGGTCCAGTATGCATAACGGTTATACCGGAAGGGTTCCCACGTCCGATACCTGCAATTCCTTCCAATTTAATTTATGTGATTCATCAACAACATAATGACATAGAATAGATACATGAAAAACGTTATGAGTTTTATGCAAGTGGGGTGGCAGTACGAGACGATAGGAAACGGGTCCAATTTTCTCTTGGATTTTGAATGGTCCTATAAATCGAGGTGACAACTTTGTCCCCTTCCCGAACTGAATGGTACTCTTATTAGGCCTGATACGAATGAAAACCTGATCTGCCACTTTATAACTTTGATCAGTCCTGTGTGCATCCACATAACTTTTATGTCTATCATGTGCTTCCTTTAGTCTCTGCCTAATCTGAATCACCTGTTCCTCCATCTCTTGAATCAATTATGGCCCAACTGTTACTCGGTCTTCTAATCTTTCCCAACTCAATGGTGTTTTGCATGGCCTTCCATACAGAGCTTCGTAGGGTGGCATTCCAATGGAGCTATGAAAGCTGTTATTGTAGGCGAACTCTACCAAAGGTAGGTACTTCTCCCAATGGGTTTTATTATCCATGACATACATCCTAAGCATGTATTCCATTACTTGATTTACTCTCTCAGTTTTCCCATGTGTTTCAGGATGATAAGTTGTGCTTAA
This sequence comes from Picea engelmannii, assembly GCA_009831015.1. Classification (NCBI taxonomy): domain Eukaryota; kingdom Viridiplantae; phylum Streptophyta; class Pinopsida; order Pinales; family Pinaceae; genus Picea; species Picea engelmannii. Next base: position 65,925 of record ML787017.1, read on the forward strand.
GTTCAACCGAGTCTCCAACATTGACTCCAAACTTGTCCAAAACCTAGAAGTGAATCTGGAGTCCCTATATGAAATGATCTTCTTAGGTATCCCGTGCAAACGGATGACCTCACTTACAAACACGCGTGCCACATCAGTGACATCATAAGTGTCTCTAACCGGGATAAAATGAGCACTCTTGGTTAACTTATCAACTATCACAAGGATGGCATTGTGTCTATGATATGTGAGCGACAACCCCACAACAAAATCCATGAAAATGACTTCCCACTTGGACATAGGAACATCATGTGGTTGTAGGAGACTTGTCGGGTGATGGTGGTCGGCTTTCACTTGTTGACATTCTAGGCATTTGGCGACGAAATGGACTACATCGCGCTTCATGCCTACCCAGAAAAAGAGCTTCCTCATGTCCGCGTACATTTTCTTCATACCCGGATGTGCACAATAAAGTGTGCTATGGGCTTCCTTTAGTATGATGCTTCGAATATCCCCACTTTCGGGAATGTACATCCTTCCTCGATATCTTAATAGTCTATGTGATTCTAGACTATATCCTTCATACTTTGGATCTAATTGCCTCCCACTTTGGAGGTTTGAAGTAACCTTTAAATACCAACTGTCTCCCTGGAGTTGCATCAACACACATTCCCTCAGATTGACTTTTAAGGGTACCAAGGAGAAGACACGTGGCCTCCTACTCAAGGCATCCACGACCACATTCTATTTTCCCTTGATGTATGAAATACCAAAATCATACTCACTCATGAACTCACTCCATCGCCTTTGCCTGGCATTCAGATCCCTTTGAGTGAAGAGGTGTTTTAAACTTTGATGGTCCGTTTTGAGCTCAAAGTTTCGCCCTACTAGATAGTGCCTCCTAAGTTTCAGAGCTAGCATTACAACTGCCAACTCTAAATCATGAGTAGTGTAAATCTCTTCGTGTTTCTTCAACTTCCTTGACGCATAAGCTATCACTCCTCCATCCTGCATTAGCACGGCCCCCAACCCTTGCTTCGAGGCATCCATGCAGACTGTGAAGTCCTTTTTCATATTCGACACTCGTAGAATTGGTGCACTAGTTAGTGACCTTTTAAGCTCGATGAATGCACTATCACATTCTTATGTCCATTCATACCTGACTCCCTTGCGCTGCAAAGTGGTGATAGGTTTCGTTATTTTAGAGAACCCTTCCACAAATCTCCGATAATAACTTGCTAGCCCCATGAAGCTTCTTACCTCATGAACATTTTTCAGCACTAGCCACTCCATAATGGCCTTTACCTTTTCTGGGTCCACGAAGATTCCTTCCCCAAAAATGATATGACCTAAATAGTGAATTTCTTTCTGGAAGAAGGAATACTTCGACAACTTCCCATACAATTTGTTCTCTCTAAGGCAAGACAACACCACTCGCAAGTGTTCCTCATGCTCTCTTTCGTTTTTGAAATAGATGAGGATGTCATCTAGAAAGACTTGTACAAAACGGTCTAAGTACTTCCGGAATACGCCGTTCATGAGGCTCATGAATACTGTTGGCGCATTGGTTAATCCGAAAGGTACTACCACGAACTCGTAATGCCCAAACCGAGTTCGAAAGGCAGTTTTAGGAATATCGCCTTCCTTAATCCTTAACTGGTGATACCCTGATCGCAAATCAATCTTTGAGAATATCGCTGCTCCTTTCATCTGATCGAAGAGATCATCTATTCGTGGCATTGGGTACCTATTTTTCACTCTAGCATGGTTCAAGTCCCTGTAATATATACATAGTCGTAAGGAACCATCCTTCTTCTTTACAAAAATTACTGGTGCACCCCAAGGTGAGACACTGGGTCTTATTAGCCCTAAGTCGAGTAGCTCTTTCAACTGCATCTGCAACTCACAAAGTTCTGGTACTGTCATCCTATACGGAGTCTTGGAAATTGGTTCTGCACCAGATTTGAGCTCAATAGTAAAATCAAGCTCCCTCTCAGGAGGTAACCCTGACAGCTCATTCAGAAAAACATCCTTAAATTCTGACAATACCGGGTACTGATCCAAGGAGGGTCCTTTCCTTTCATTCACTGCTTCAACGACATAAAGTCGACACCCTTGCCTCATGCATCTCTTAACCTTCATAGTTGAGATAAAGCGAAGAGACACCTTTCGCCGTACACCCTGGATCTCTACTAGCCTTCCTTCGTCGTCAACACAAAGCACCTTTTTTGTGAAACAATCTACCATAGCTCGATGAGCTTCTAACCAATCCATTCCAATGATTAGGTCATACGTCCTGAGGGAAGTGACGTATACCTTCAACCTGGTAGTACACACTCCCAGGTCTACTAGACAATTATCAACGCTAGGTCCTACCGCTTGTTTTTCCCCTGAAGCCATCTCAACTTGTTTAAAGTCATCGTGCTCGTAGGCTGCCAACCCACTCCTTTCTAATGCAGATGGTGAAATGAAACTATCTGTAGCACCAGAATCAAATAAAATTTTAACATTGATATGATTTAGCATACTTGATGATTCCACCACCGTAGATTGATGTTTTGCCTGGCGATTATTAATTGCTGCATAAATCTGGTGGTTGCCACTTGCTCTTCCCATCAAGGCCTTTCCTTCTCTATGCACAAATCCTGATTGTAACTCTGGGCAGTCATGCTAGTAATGGGGTCCTCCACATCCCCAACATGTAACTCGAGATGGAACCTGCACACTGCTCTGTGACGATCTTTGAAATAAGTTCCTTCCCCTGGAACCCCTGCCCCTACTAGTTGCTCCCTGAGATGGTCATGGACCTACCTGCGTCGTTGGTAATGAACGAAATGTTGCACTCGCTGCCATTGAAATCCCTGTGGCGACTGTCCTTGGTGCGACTCTATTACCATATGGAGGTGGCCTTCAGCCCCCTCCCCTGGGAAATGTCTTAGGGGCCTTCCCCACAAATCCAGGACGATGCGGAAAGGTCGATCTCGTACCTCCATTTAAGTTCATGTGTTCCTCAACATAACGTGCATTTTCAACTGCTTCTGCTACCGAAGACGGTTTCCACATCCGCACCATGGCCCTTATCTTAGGGTTTAACCCATAGACAAAGCGTTTTTCCTATCGTTGATCATTATCCATGTATGAAACATATTTGAACAATTCCATAAACCTGATCTCGTATTCTTCTACGGTCCTGTTTCCCTGTACTAGAGCATGAAATGCTCCCACCTGTTGTTCCTCATAGTAAGTTGGTAAATATTTCTTTCGGAACCTTTCCTCAAAAATTTCCCAAGAGATGGTGTCTGGGGTAAGGTGCAATTGCCTCTCCAGATTGCCCCACCAGTTCAGGGCACTATCTCTCAACTGAAAAATCGCTATCTTCGCCTTTGAAGTGGACACATAGTCCCTTAAGGCGAAACACCTTGTCATGCCTTCCAACCATGCCTCTGCACGTTCACTGGCACAACCCATGACAAACTCTGGAAGTTTGATCTTCTGCAGTTCTCTAGTGATGTCTTCGGGTGGAGGCCCTCCCCCTGAATCCCTCGATGCTTTGGGATTACCCATTCCAGATGGTGGGGGTTCCACTTCGATCCTTGCCAGCTGACGCCCCTTTAAAGTCTCATTTATGGCCTCCAAAGAGCGCAGAATGAGGGCCAATTCAAGCGATGGTGGTGGCGGAGTTGGCGATCTCTGCATCGATGCCCCTCTGCCTTGATTTCCTCTCGTCCTAACCATCCTGTATACTTGTATCTGCATCAACCAAAGTTTGTCAGGGAGCGTCTAGGGTAATTCACATTTGCGCAACTTAACTAGAAAACAGGGTTAGGCGTAATTTTTGTTTTACCTGTCTGTAAACAAACGTTACTCTCTTTAGGGGAGGTGGCTAGGTTAGGGTTGAAAGCCTCTAAGCTTGATGTTTTCGCCTAAGGAAACTACTGACTCTCTCGCATGTGATAAACACATTTAACCTATCATTACTATCATGGCGCAGTGGTGTACGATCTTTGGTGAAAGCTCTATACTTGGTGGATAGGTCGCCGGTTCAAAACCCGTCCGCTCCAACAAAATTTAATCTAATCCAAATTAAATTTTATTCGAATCATAATGTTATGTTAATTACACATTTTTTTTTTTTTTTAACTGAAACGGCTGTAGGATTTATTGACTGAAAAAATGGGTTTATGCCGGAGCAAGCCTTATTACAATGTTGTCTTCTAGCTGCCTCTACTTAAGGATTACCCCATTCTCAGGGGATATGGAAGAAGCTCTCGTTGTTTACAATTAACAGACCTTTCATAAGAGTGATGCCCTTGTTCGCCAACTGATCAGCTTCACTGTTTGACATTCTTAAAATATGATAAAACTTGCATGAACTGAAGCCCAGGAGGACTCTCTTCAATCTGTCCAAGGTTTTGTTAAGGCTTGCGTTGCTGAACCGTGACTCCGTATTTAAGTTTTTTATTATTATCTCCGAGTCTCCGAAGACTTGAAGGTCTTTGATACCTTTTTCTCTGGCAATAAGACAAGCTTTGATGAGCCCTAGCAACTCAGCTTGGTTGTTGGATTTATGACCTAAACCCCAGCAGAAACAATCTCTTATGGTCCCATTTGGGGAGTAGATGACCCCCCCGGTGCCAGCTGCACCAGGATTCCCTTTGGACGCCCCGTCAAAGAAAATTGTGGATATATTCTTAGCTCGCCACCAAGTCTGAAATTTGTCATCTTCTTCTCTTATACGCCAATCTAATTTGACTGAATGTGGAGGAAGAATTTGCTTACTCGGATATGGCTCAAGTGGCCTTAGCCACTTCTTTTCCTCTGGCTGTAACGAGAGATTCTCTTTAAAATACTGTTGTTGGGCAGCTTCTAGGAGGAAAGATTTGGCTTTTTCCATTACTTGCATTGGGTAGAGACGCACCTCTTTAAAAATCTGATGATTACGGGCCAGCCATATCTGCCAGCATACATATTTGGGAATGGCTGTCCAGATTTTACTCCAGAGAGACTTGGGGGGAATGCGATGGGGATAGATACGACTCCAGGAGGCGAAGAGTTCCGCAACCGAGTTCTGAGTTGGGATTGTGATCTGAAAGTCCTGTAGCATGAGGCCCTAGACCTCTTTAGCAAAATTGCAATCGATGAAAAGATGTTGAGTTGTTTCAGAATTACTGTTGCATAACGCACAGCTGTGTGGCCCCGCTATGTTCCTTTTTTCCAGATTATCTCCCGTTAAAAGCTTATTGTGCACCAGAGTCCAGAATAAGAAGTTCACTTTTGGTATGGCTAGACGTTCCCAAACGCTTTTCCAGAAAGTCGGAGTTTGACTGTTGTTTCTTGAAGCCTGCAAAGAGTTGTATCCTTCTGCTATGGTGTAAACCCCTGTCTTGCCCCATCCCCAGTTGTCTTTCATGGACCTATTGACAGGGGCGACATCCTCCAGCAGATCTTCAAGCATGGATTGTTGCAGAGCTAAGCGGGCTGGAATTCCGTGAAAATCCCAACCTGTCCACTCTCCACGCTGATCCCATTTCGAGAGGTCGTGTAAGTTATTTACTCCTGCTCTTTCCAACCATTCTCTAAGTTTTGCTATGTTTTCGTTTTCTGCCAGGGGTTCTTTCCCCATGATACTATCCTGCCACAGGAGCGTGCGTTTTCCATTTCCAGGCATTCTATAGGCCATTTTTTTGAAGAAACTGCTGCTTTTGCAGCACAATTTCCAGATCTACGTGCAGTTTGCTGGGGTTTCACTTTGCAGGTTGCTAAGAGATTTATTGACACCATATTTTGCTCGCAGGGTAGCACTGACTGGGTGTGTAGGCTCATTGATCAGAGTCCATAATATCTTTCCTCCTAGCGTTAGATTAACCAGAGTGGGATCTCTGATTTGCAACCCTCCATCTGCCTTGGGTCTTTTAACTATTTCCCAATTCACCAGGTGTATCTTTTTTTCATTGCCCTTCCCTCCCTACCACAAGAAATCTCGAGGAAGCTTTGAAATCTGTTCCATCACTGATCGGGGCGCCAGTAGAAAGGCAGCCTGGTAAATTGGTATCGCAGACAACACTGATTTTATTAAAATGACTTTTCCTCCCTTGGTCAGCCAATAACCTCCCCAAGCCGTGATTTTGGTTTTAATTTTTGAGATAATGTCGCTCCATAGCGATCATTTGTTTGCACCAGAGATGATGGGAAGCCCGAGGTATTTAAAACTGTCCCAGGTTGCGTGGCCTTTGAACCTGAGGATGGAGGTGATTCCTAAGAGTTCGTGCTTGTCGATGTTCCAGCTGAATACTTCACTTTTGCTTTCATTTACTAACGCTCCCGTGGTTCTGCAATAAGCTTTGATGGCAGTATCGATGGCTTTGGAAATTCTGTTGGAGGCTCCCCCAATCAGCAGGGAATCATCGGTGAAGAGTGCGTGGTTCATTGGATCCACTCCGTTTGAAGATCTAAGGCCCAGAATGTTGTCGGCTAACCTTTCAGTTGTGAGTTTATGGCTCAAGGAGTCCGCCATTAAGATATACAAGAAAGGGGAGAGAGGGCATCCCTGCCTGATGCCTCTCTGAGCTTGAAAGAAATTGGTTGGGCGGCCGTTGACTAAAGGGGCTATCCACGGGTTATCGATGCAGGCTCTAATTAGCTGAACAAAGTGATAAGAGAAGCCGAAAGCGAGGAGAACCTTACACAGAAAAGAGCGATTGACTCTGTCAAACACGTTCGCCATATATAATTTAATCAACATGCCCTTCTCTTTCCGCTGAATGCTTGAATGTATTATCTCCTGGACTTGGATGACATTGTCTAGTATGTGCCTTCCTTCCACAAAGCCGCCTTGAGGGCTGGAGATCAATCTTTTAAGGATCGACTTGATCCGATTTGCCAGAAGTTTAGCCAGGATCTTATAGGATGCATTACACAACGATATGGGCCTAAATCGTGCAAATGTTTCCGGGCTGGATTCTTTGGGTATTAGAGCGAGGTACGTGGTGGGTCCTCGCATGAGGTCCACTTGGCCCCTCCCTCTTTTCCCGTCTGTTTAAACATTTAATTAAATAATAGATGAGAACAACAACTAAAACCCTAATAAACCCTAATCATCGAGGTTTCCCTTACTCTAGCCGCTTCGCCCATGGCCTTCTCTCATGGCTTCTCCTCCTCGGGCGTTTGATGGCTCGTGGTTTGGGTGCTGGTAGCGGTGGCTGCCATTGCCATCGCTTCATCGCAACATCATACCCACCTGAAGGTATATGCATGATGCGTTCAACACTGTAACGTGATGCGTTCAACACTGTATCGCCCCTTCGTGGCTTGGCGCTGGTCTTGGCCGCTGGGCTTGTGAGTTTTTTGTTTGTAAATGGGTTTGAGGGTAATAGGCCCTATATTTTTTTGTTAGGCCAGGCACAGTTTCGTGGCCTTGGATTTGGCGCTTGGTCTTTGGTGTTGACTGGTGTGTTGAATGCTTTGACACACTGAGCACTCAGAATTGCCCCCTTGTGTGCGCCTCTGTTGGCTTTGGCTTCTCTTTCGTGGCTGTATTGCTTGCATTCCCTTTTGGGTCATTCATGTACTTTTGGTGGACGTGTTTGCATGTATCAACGATGGGTTCTATGATTATATATATATATATATATATATATATATATTTCTGCGTTGATTTATTAAATGTTGTTAATCCTAGGAATTTGATGAACTTTGAGAGATTTTTGGTCACATGGGTGTGACTGTTATGCACATCTCTGCGAATCCGTTTCCTTCTGGAGCATTTACACTTGGTCGCATTTGTTTTGTAGTAATGGCTTCTCTGTGCTGATCTATGTGGTGTGATTGGGTTGTGTGTAATGCATGGGCCGTGTGTAACCCGAGGGCTTTTCCTCGACTTGGCCTGTAGCTCGGCGCTTGAGTAATGGATTCTCTTTCGTGGTTGTGGGCTTGGCCGTTGGGGTTTGGTGCGTTTTGAATGACAGAGTGTTTGAGCCCTAATTTGTGTTATGTTGTTAGTGCTTGGAAACAGGGCCTTGGGCCCAAGATATTTAGTCCAAGTTTATAATAACCCTGCTATCATATAAGCCTCCAGCATGCTCAAAAAAAAATTCTGGAGGTGATGAAAGTTCTGACAGAGTGACCGCCGTAACTATGTCTTGATGGAGGATTTGTAATATTTTATTCATATCTAATCCTGTGAGGACTTTTGATTACACTCCGAGGACCAGCTGGTTTGGTGGTGTTACATTTTGGAGCATAATCAAACACGACAAAATCATAGCATCTCCAAGGGGCATTTACAAGGCGATGGACTGTTGGAGTTTACTTTTGGGGTCAGGTCATGTTGCTTATGAACTTATAGCTCATAACATCCTCATTGGTCATATACTGGTAAGCCTTGAGTTGATTTAGAAAATAATATTGGGATTTCCTTACCGTAGGGAAGAATTTTGATTATTTATTCTATTTTTCTCCTTGAATTTATTCATTTGCTTCATTGCCTTGTAGGGAGTTCTACTGACCATGTTGAGCATGGATTATGGACTGTTCAGTAAGGTCTTTGGGAGCTTGGTGCTATACTTGAGCGCTAGGCGTTGTGTGCTATGACTCAAAACTTGTGTGGACTTGAAGATTTAATATTAGGCCCGAATGTTTTTCTTGTTTTATATATATATGTATTTTTTCTTTTCTATTTTTTTTTGGTCAAGAGGTGTAGTGCAGTTAAACTCTTGTAAAACTGGAATGCGATGTTGTTTGGACATCGAGCATAAAACATAGAGTTGGAGATTGGGCCTCGAAATCAATAATTTTGTTTTATCTTTTATTATTATTTTTTGTATATACATATTTTTTTATTATATATATATATATATATATAGTTTAAATAACTATATTTTATATATGTTAATTTATATATTATTATTTATATCTCTGTTTAGAAGTTCAAGGGCAGAGCAGACTTGATATATATATATATATATATATTTTGTCACTTTCAATATGTATAATATTATACCTTTTCATTTTTCAATGTGCATACCGTTCATATATATAATGTGTGTTTGGCTTGCAGGTTAGGTGGAGCTGGAGTTGGAGCTTGGCCCTCAGGCCCAGATTTACAAGTTTTCTTAAATATATTATTTATACCTTTAGTTATTTAAGTTTATATCACCCTTTTAAGGATTTTACGTGTATAGGCCAACAAGTTTTAGAGTTTTTTTTTTTTTAGAGAGTTTCGGGGTTGTTTACAGGACACATAGCTTAGCTTTCTGTCCAGAGTCAAGAGGATGGGTGGGTAGGTGGCCCTTTGGTCCCAGATTTCAAACTAACGCTCTGATACAATGTGTAAGGTCTCTTCCAATAGAGTCTTATAAATCGTAAATTAAAATAAAGACGTGCTAAACTAACCTTAAACCATTCCTTATTCATCATAATAATCCACTACATATTCAACATATTAATATTCATGAGCAGATTATAATAAATTTGATAACATAGCAGAATAACGAAATTACATACCTCTAACTGATGCTACTGTTGTCCCAAACTCTGCTTGATGGACTGCCCAAAACCGTCTAACCACCCAGCCAGCTAGGAACAGAGCCTCTCCGGCACCCTAGCTCCAGGATTCCGTAAGGATTCCTGCCCCCCAAGCCCAAAACTCCCAGCAACAGGTGTCCCCTATCTTCGTCCTCCAACAAACTTCTCCAGCCAGAAACCAGTAATCCAATCTCCCAATCTCCCCAGCAGTAAAAATGCCCAATACCGTCTCCCCTATGAAAATAATCTCACTAAAAAAAAAAAGTCCCCCCTCCCGAGTGTTTTTTTCCCTCATATCCTTCTTTTCCTCCCTCCCTCATTCACCGCCTTCTTCCTTTCATTAAGACTCACCCACCTTATCCCTCCATTCAATGCCAACCACCTTATCCCCTTCTCTTTAATGGTTCCATCATCCGATATGTTAAGTTTTCATTTAATAAATTAAAATTTATTAAACTTAAATTCATTAATCAAATGTTTTAATGAGTTAATTAATTAATTAATTAATATACATTAAACAATTAATAATTCAGGACAATTAATTAATTAATTAAACTTAATATACTTTAAACAGTTATTTAACCATCACAATTAATTATTTAACTAGGGTTGTTACAATAATACAACAAACACGAGAGAAATAGTGGTCATAGGCAACCGGTTTGAATTTTCATTCTTGAAATCAATCAAAACCTGTAGAATGGGATTCAAAACCTCCCTCAACAAGAGTATAACCAGAAAATGAAACAACCCAAGACTCATGTTTCCAAGGTTGTGAAATAAAGGCTCCAAACAAACACTAGCACTCCAAACAAGGAAAAGGACAAAAATCCAAACAAGCACCAATGCAGAGCACCAGACCAAGGTAGAAACCACCAAAGGTTAAGCCAAAACCACTTAAAAAATGCCAAGAATCATGAACATAATTTGAAAGTGAGGGCTTACTAGAAATTCTAGTTGAAGTAGAGTTGATCACTGCTAAGTCTCCTTGCTAGATGAAACACATGCACTCTGAGCCATTATCCC